>CM067340.1:97862500-98090000 GCA_034376525.1 Nicotiana benthamiana | reverse complement strand
GAAATTTCTTGTTTTATAAAATTGACTTGTTGATTTTTTAAAATTAATTTTTCAACAATTTGATTTATAGACTTAGTAAATGGTTTAGTGATAAAATCTAATTGAAAATCTTTATCATTATAAGTTCCTATTATTTTAGTATGATCCCACCTTTTCAAAGGAAATATCGCATGCATGAATGGGACCCCTAAAATAATCGGACAAGAAATATCTTCCACAATCATAAAACTTTGAGGTAAACAAATACCATTGTTACATAAAAAAGCTTTTGGTAATTTATAATTCAATTTCATTTGACTACCATTAGCAGATCTTAAACAATGAGTTGTTTTATGAAAATATCTTGAAGGTATAAGTCCTTCCTGAACACAATTTACATCTGCTCCACTGTCAAATAAGGCAATGAATTCCTTTCTAAAATTGTAATCAATTTGTAAAGTAATTTTAGTATAAAACTTTTGAGATGTAATAATACTCATTTTTTGTAAAAATTCATTTCTATCTTCACTGAAGATATTTGTCAAAAAAGAATCTTTTGTATGATCTTGGCTAATTTTTTCAGTATTATTATTTTTAGAAATCTCAGTCTCAGAAATCTCAGTTTCATTTGCTTTAGAATTCTCAACCTTGTTTGCTTGTAAATGTAAATCAAAAGTCCTATTATCTTCTAGGCTAGAAATTCTTCTATCATGAATTTTTGACTGATTGTTCAAATAAATAATTTCTTCTTTTAAAATAACAAGTTCTTGTTTTAAATCAGAAATAGTAGTTTCTTTTTCTGGAAAATTTCTTTGGACCAAAATCCTTTTTAACTCGGCAGTTGAATAATAATCAGGTTGCTTCAAGATAGGAGTATTAGAAGATATATTGTTTTGGTTGTCAATATCAAAATCATCATTTAAAATTGTATCCAGAATTTTATTTCTTAAATCTTTATCATCTATTTTCTTTAAAATCTTCATAATTTTTTCATCATTAATCATATTCACATTCAAATCCTGAAAATTTGAAATTAAATCATATAGACTATCATCTTTCTTGCAAGCACAAATATCTTCTGAAGAAGATCTATCAGAATCAGAATATAATTCTTCATTATGAAGAATTCTTAAATCATCCGAACTATAATCAGTAGAAGAATAATCAGATATTTCAGAATTAGAATCAGAATCAGAATTTAATAAAATCTTACACAAAGAATCTTTTATTTTTTCATCCAGATCCAAACTCTTAATCTTTTCCTGAGTTTTGCACTCATTCGCATAATGCCCAAATTTACCACATTTGTGACATCTAATCCTTCTTTTATAATCTTTCTTACCCTTCTTTTTGTAAACTTTCTTTTCTTTCTTATCCCAAGAGGACTTATCACGAGAAGTAAACTTTTTCTTATACTTTCTTTTCTTGTCATCTTTAGAAAATTTAGAAAACTTCTTTTTCTTTTTTGATGAACCAGGAATATCAAAAGCAAATTGATCACAAAATTCTCCTAATTGCTTCCTTTCATTCAATCTATTCTTTTTGATATGATAATTCATCTTTATATCATTACAAACAGCTAAACCTTCTTGAGTACAAACACTAATAATTTTCCCATAAGTCAAGGAATCATAAGGAATTTTATTATGCGGACCACGTAAATGTTTTCTCACTCTTTCCGCAAAAATCGAAGGTAAACCATCAATAAATTTAGACTTCCAATGCTCATGACTGCAATCATGCAATTCCATAACACGACTTAAGAATACATCTTTATACCATCTAAAATCAGATAGTTGTCTACAACGTAAATTTTGTAATGTTGTTCTAATAGTTTCTGCTTCATCAGTCCATCTACCACAAAAATGTTCAACCATAGTAGTAATCAAAGTATAAACAGCATTTTGTTGTACTTGAGAAGTACTTGTTTGATCAGTAGTCTGATAGGCTAATTGCCCTTCAATTTTAATAACACTAGTAGTATTCATGATAGTATTCTTTTGTTCTTGATTTAAGAAATTATCCCACCAACCTTTAAGTTGGCCAGTGAAACCAGCAACAATCATAGCAGCAATATCACGATCTTGATTTTTATTAATCTTACAAATAGTACTATACATCAACATTCTATGCACAGTAGTAAAAATTTGTTTATCATTAAAACCATCAATATTCCATTCATAAATTTCCTTGCTACTGTAACTATTATTAAAAATCTGATCTCTTTCTTCATTTAAAACATCCATCGGAGTTGGTCTATTGTAATAAAACATCCTTTGAATAGGCTTATCAGCCCATTTTGTATTGATTTTATTAACAAAATCATTTTCTGAAACATTCTGAGTAATAAAATTTTCTTGTTTTGTAGATAAAGCAGGTTGAGGCTGTAAATCAATTCCAGTAATATTGGAATCAAAAACAATATTCTTTAGTTTCTCTTTTAAAAGCTGTTCAATTTCTTCAGTAGAATCAGTTTTGAAACTTTTTATTTCCGGAGGAGGTTGTAAAGTATTTTTGACAATTTTTAATTCTTGTTTTGGTTTATGTAAAGCTTCTATTTTTTCTTGTAAAATCTGTGTCTGTTTTAAATAATTGTCTAAATTCTTATGCAATGCCATGACATGCTCTCCTAATACATTCAAATAATAATTAGCATAATTCTGCTGTTTAAGAATCAAATTGACATGTTCACAAGTAGTTACAGCAACTTTGTTTTCAAATAATTTTGCAAAAGCAGTAAAATTAATAGTTTTACCCTCTCTATTGATATCAAAAGACTGAGTTGGAGGTAAAGAAGAAATCATTATATCTCCATTAGACAAATGATACTCATGTTCAATGACTGACAAATGATATCCCACATATTTAATCATGAACCATGGGACAAATGGCAATGAAATATTATTTCCTTCTAACTCTTTGTAAAATTCTTTAGAAAAATACTCTGTCTCATCTTTATTAAATGAAGAGAAAAACCAATTCCTAAATTCTTCCCATTTCGGACTATAAAATTCTAAAGAAATCTTTTTTCGTGCCAGAGAACCTGGACTAAAATCAATTTTTTTTCTATCCATGTAAACCAGTTGGAAAATTCATGTCAGAATCTGTAGGATCACTTAAACGATCTTCACCTTTAGCAATATTATTATTATCTAAAATAATTTTATCAAAATTTGTATCTCTAATTTGAGAAGTTGAAGCCCTTGATGGAATATCTACAATATAATCTACTGGAGAAATATAAGAAGATACAGATCGGGTTAATCTTGAAGAGGAATCTGTTAGTCTTGGGATATCGTGGGTTTTAAAACTCAAAGTTACACTACCATCTTTACTTTGTCTGATATCAGAAATCTCCTCACTAGTAATCTCACGAGGTACTGCAGCTTCTTCAATAATCCATTCAGTAGGAAAATTTATTTCTTCCCACTTAATTAATCTACGAGTAATAATTTTTGATTTAGAAAAATTATTTTCAAACAAAACAGTCTCATGATTTTGTTCAGCAATTTTACATCTAGGAGATAAAGTATAAAGAGGTCTATAAACAATTCTAGTACAAATACACATAACTTCTGTTCCGGGTAAATAATCATATCCATTAATCTTAATATTCAAAATTAATGATTGTAATATATTCACATCAGTTAGAGCAATATTTAAATTCGGATAAGCATTAAAATAAATTGCACCATAAGCCAAGGTTGATTGTATAGAACCAATCAAAGAATTTTTCCAATTTAAATTTCTACCATCTCGTAATGCAGCAACAAAACTTTCAGGTAAGCCTTTCAATGTTAATGGCTTAAAAGCAACTTGAACTAAACCAATATGTAAATAATTGAAATCTTTAGATTTGTAATAATCTATGTCATTTTGAGATAATAGATGGAAAACTCCACTATCTTTGTCCATAGTAAAACTTAATTCTGTAGTTTTCACAGTAGTTTTTCCAGCAAATTTTTCAAAAGTTCCCAATTTATAAATAGCCTCTATATTTACTTTAGGAATCACCCAAGTATTTAATAAATCTTGTTGGACAGGAAAATCTATATATGTATATATATATATATATATATACATATATATATGTATATATATATATGTATATATATATATACATATATATATATATATATATATATATATATATATATATATATATATATATATATATATATATATATATATATATATATATATATATATATATATATATATATATATATATATGGTTAGTAGTAAACGCTGGGGAGGTATTTTTATATAGCCTTGTCAGGTTCGGGTAGAAACCATGTCTGTAGATTATTGTGATTCTTTATGTGCATACATTTAGAAATCATGCCTATAAGATCTTTTCCCAATGTTTCAAATCTGGAGTTTCATACCTAGCATCCTAGAAACCCTGTTTATAGGTTGTTTTATCAATTCTGCATCAAAACCCACGTTTAACGCATATTTTAAAATCTTAATGAGCGTTAGAGATCATGTATATAGGATCTTCCTTGTAGAAGTTACTAAATTTGTATGGCATTCTGTTAATGGCTCTACACATAGATATCATGCCTATAGGAAATAAATATAAATTAGTTTTGCATTTAGATATCATGTCCATAGGATAACACTAACTATCAGTTTCAGCACTTAGAAATCATGCCTATATGGGCAATTAATTCTCAAAATGGAAAACATGCCTATATGATTTAAGAGATAGAATCTGCTTAGTAAAATTAGTGACTCATTTATAAACATTTGTCTCCTATTAATAGTTTGGATACCATGTTTATAGGATTCTGCCCGGTTATCACTTAGACAAGGTGATAGGGTAATTAAAGAATTCTAGGACTAAAATTGTGATTTATTGCCGTTTGAAAATGCGCCCAGATACGGAGTATTAACAAGTCAGTAGGCAAACTGATAGGATTCGCTGCTCACTTTAATAAAGCTGTTGTATATTATGTTCATGCCCATCTAGATATCATTTCTATAGTATCCTAAACTATAAAACTTTATTTATTTGAATTGTATGCATTGGTTGGATAGTTGTGAAAGTTAACATGAGCCCCCTTATTTTCTCCTTACATGATAGTCATATTTGAATTGTGTTTGTCTCTTAGTTTTCTGATTTTTAGGCTACGTAGGTGAGTCTAGATCCATCCAAAATAAAAGACCTAAACACCTCCAGGACTATACGAAAGGGAAGGGTAGTGCACAGATAAGGTACGCATTAGAAGCTGCTAGATCGCTTAGGTAACAACCGAAAGATAGTAATGGAGTAGTAAAGGAGATGATGACATGTGCGCTAATGCTATGTGTACCACCCCAGTTTGGGAAAATTTGCCAAGTATTGCACGGAAATTATCCTATAGGCTAAAAAACCTAGGACCCCTTTAACGTAATTTGTCTTAATTGTTATCCATAAGACTAATTAGTTAATTGAGTTTGGTCGGGACCCAACAATGTGGACCTCGAGGGGTGCCTAACACCTTTCCCTCAATGTAATTTTGATCCCTTACCCGATCTCTGGCGATGTAAATTGGTTTCATGAATTATTTGATTTAAGTGCCCTAAGGCACCTTAATTTGTTAGGTGGAGACTCTTCAAATCCCTTACCCAAGCCTAATAAGAAGTAGTTATCCCAAAAATGTCGAACCCGGACTCCGCGAGGAAAAAGGGCGCAGAAAAATGTGTCTTGTTTTTCTTTCCTTCTGAATTACTAAGTTGTGCGAGTTATATTATTCAGGTAAAAAAATGGCAAATAATGATCCTATCGAAAATGTTCTCCTTGTGAAGGAGGTAGATGATAATGGTGATGATAAGGTGCCTCTAGTACCTCAAGCACAAAGAAGAAGCCGCCAGACCAATGAAAATATTCCAGACCCTTCCCCCTCTCCTACACGAGTAGCTCCACGAGTGATTCCAAATGAACGGTACGCAAGTGCAATTGTCCCACCTTGGATCCGAGCAGGAAATTTACAAATTAAAAATGTCATGCTGGCCTTATTGGAGCATAGAGGGTATTTCACGAGCACTCTCCATCAGAATGCATATAAACATCTAAAGGGATTTGTGGATACCTGCAGGGGTAGGAAACAAACAAATGTGTCGGAGGATGCATTTATGCTGAGGTTGTTCCCCTTTTCACTTAGAGGGAAAGATTTGGACCGGTTCGAAAGACTCCCCAACCATTCCATCACTACCATGGATGAGTAGGTCGAGAAGTTTATAGCCAATTTTTTCTCACTGGGACATATGGATGCATCAAGGGATGCAATCTAAACCCCTTCATGAAAACTGGGATCGATACAGAACTATGGTCAAGAAATTCCATAACAATGATCCAACATACATTTTATCGGGGTATAAATATGATCAATCAATGTGGGTAAACCAGCTAGGTGCAGATAATTTAATGAAGTTGCCTTATACTAAGGCCTGTGAGTTTCTTGATGAGATGGCTGACACTTCATCAGCCTAGCAGAGTGTCACGACCCAAATTGATGGACCATGATGGATACCCAGTACCTTACTCACTTGTGTCCCAATTTTACGTATCATTCTTATTACATAATCATATACACACGACATACGGGCCTAACAGGCCAACATAATCATTTATAAACTCAAAACATAGGCCGACAAGGCGGTACAATCTTTCATGTACACAACATATGTCTATAAGACTCTAAGATTACATAAATGTAATAAAGGTTGGGACAGAGTCCCGCCATACCAAACAATATACATCTAAATCATACTAACGAAACAAGCAACTCCGAAGCAAATGGAGCATACCAACATCTTCCGCTGAGCTGATAGCCTACTTGGAGGGCTCTCGACTTGTCTATGGGAACCTGCGGGTATGAAATGCAGCATCCCTAGGCAAAAGGGACGTCAGTACAAAAATATACCGAGTATTTAAGGCACATAAACAAGTGCATAACAGACATAGAAGAAATATATAGTAATTAACTCAACATGTAAGTCTGGATAACTTTGTAAATCATAAAATACTTTTAGCGTCAAGCATATGCGTATGAATATCATATCTTGCAAATATACATATGTTATAACATCATCAGCCTATGGGGGCATCCCCTCATATCATATCTGCCACAATGGGCAAAATCATCAAATATACTATCTGATCAGGTGGTGGTTCATATATAACGTTATAGCCTTCCCCATATATATATATATATATATATATATATATATATATAAGTGATTTCCATAATCGTATTTTACAGTGTCTCAATATGATTCACCTTATGGGGAGTATCTTAATCTCCTGCCGTCAGTGAAATCTTTCTCCTTCTCTTCTTCTCTCCTTTTCTTTTCAAATCATTATTCAAACGAAGGCCCAAATGTCATTCTTTATCTGTCACAATTATTCACTCATTTTATTACCAGGTCGGCATTTTGTTATTTCTAAATGCTATTAATCATAGACTTCTTCGAGTTCATTTAGGTTATACTGAACTTTCAACTTAGAGAAACCATTATCTCTCTTGTTTTTATGGACTTAATCCCGAGGACTTATCCATTCTTGTCACCTTTTCACTTGCCTTTTGCTCATCCTTGCTCATATTTTCTTAAAACTTTGTCTCTCTATCATACTTTAGCTTGAAATCTATGAATATAATTTATACTACTCACAACTTTCCTTCAATTTGCTTGCACCATAGATTTCCCTAAGTTATTCTGGAACGTCAAGTGAGACATCACATTATCTCTAACTCTTCTCTACTCTCTTAACTAGATCTATCAGTACTAAGAAACCATAGGCGGAAAGACATGCCGCTAACGATGCCGCTATCATTCCCGATTATTGTATCCCCATGCTTATAGCCTTCTATCAGAAGTATGGACTATTCACGAAGCTGTTGAGTATCTCATACGTTGTTCACATTTACCTTACCTTAAAATATCGCATTGTATCTTCTATCTCTTTCCTGACCTCCCTTCCACCTAGGTGTAATTCACGTCCATAACTTAAAGTTCTATTATAATACTCGCACCTCTGGTACATACACAATCCGGTGGGAGCTTCGTACTGACTTCTAATATTAAGAGTGATTCTGTAATGTTCTCAAGCACAATTTCAATAATTTTTCTAGATTCAATAATCAGACTCATGATTTACTTGGGTGATGTAATTTTTTAGTTTTCTCTTCTTTCTAATCAGCCTTTGCGTAGGCTTAAGATATCTTTTGATCGGCGGCTCATGGTATTAGTTATTACTTTATGATTTCATGGACATTATGGAATATACATGATACAATCTTCTAACAATTCAATCCTTTTCTATGCCCTGGGCTCAATTCTTTCTTTTAAATTATATCAGAGTCTTCAATGGATGTATGATTGCCAACGAATATGCTGCTTTGATAATTCTCCAAAATTTTGAGTGTATCTGTAATGTGCTAACTCTAAATCATTGATCGTATACTTACTTTTGTTCCATCTCATTTTTCTTTAAACATGTGCAATTGCATTTCCTTGTCTTTCTGCCCCTTGTTCTTGCATACTTAGCTTATCCTAGTTCCCAAACATACTAGAATTTTTGTGCAGCTCATACAGTCTCGAATATTATCTTCGATATTTCTCCGTGTTCATTAGCCACGGTAGGCTCCCCTTTCTTATGGAGTGCATACGATGTTGTTTTTGAGACTATTGTCACACGATCATTTCCTCTTTAGGTCATTTTGCCGAGGTTGAAGACTTCTTCCTCATTTCCCCAGCTAGCCTTTCGGTGTAGTACTTAGAGAAGACCCTCTGACTCTTGTAAATTTGTGAGCATGTTAAATTGTATACTCGACGAACCTTCTAATGTCCTTCCTTGCCTATACTTATTTGTAGTTACTTATCCCAACGCATATATTCTTGTAGGGTTGCTTCTAACTGATATTTTGACAGCCTTTCTAGTGGAACTTTCTTTTATCCTTGTAACACTTATACGATACCTTTACTTAACTTAACTCCTATTTGAATATCTCAAGTATTATAATGACATTACTGCGAGACTAAACTCTCCATGTTGAGGTTTATGACATTTATCTTCTATGACCTATTGATTTGCCTATAACTTCTTGTCTAGTCATGATTAGGCTCTTCGTGAGTCAATGACTAACTGCTCATTGGCCCATTTTTCATGTCCATATTCCACGTAATCTTTCTTGGGTTACTTCCTTTGTCTTAACTTACCTCATGTACTGGCTCCTTATTTATCAATAATATTCTGGGCAGGAAACATTACTCCTTTTTTTTCCTTGACGTAGTACCTACATAACGTTCTGGAATCATGGAATATCTATAACATCTGGATAAGTGCAATCTCACACCTTACTTATTTTTATCTCATTCTTCCTGTATCATCATATTCCCCCCTTTTGGGGATTACTAAGACTTGGAGCTATGGCGACCTACTTGCAGATGTTTTTCCTTTGCATTTTTGGTGTCTTTTCACATTATCAATGACCCTTACTCGCCTTACGGTAATCCTTCTGTACCAAGGATAATAAAATTTCTCACTCGCGGTGGTGACACTTGGCACATACAGTCCCTTAAGCTTAAATTTGCTAATATTTCTTGCTTTAGGGAAGTGTATCCCTGAATGACCATTCTCTGATTTCATCATGGATCTTCTTTTGTTGCCCATTCTATTATTGCCAGAACGAAATCTGAAACTCTCATGATGCCGACTATTATCAAATCACTCAGTCTCTAATTCATGTTTAGTTTATCTTGTTCACCAAACTATACTGATCTCTATTATTTGGGATCTATCTTTTCCTATTCATAATCATGTTAGAGTCATGAACTTACCCCTTGAGATAAGGATATGACTTCATTACCTATACTCTTTTGTTTTCTTGAGGCCTATCACCTCTCGTCTCTTCCTTCCCTGACTATGGACCCGGTAATACCGTCATATTTTTTATCTACCAATGTCATCCATGTATCGCATCTTACTCATAACTCTTCCTTATCTCTCTTCTCATTACTCTGCAAATTTTTTTGCATATCTCCCCTTTTTTTGCGAAAACGTCAAGACGATGTTCTCTCACTTTTGTCTCCCCTTTGCTCCATTCGCTAGCTCTTCAGGTTGCCTAGCATTATCTCTTTACTAGGGACATGATTCATACTAAGATAATATTTATCCTTTTCAGGCTTCCAGCGCCTATTTTATAGTACTCGTATCTATTGGTATTACTTTAAAATGCACCATCTAGGTATTTCACATGGAGATCTATTAGAACGTTTTGCAATATCCTTCGAAATTGTCAACTAACGCAAACCACCCATTTACCCATTTGGGTTACCCTAACCTAGTCGGATCTTGATATCACATCCTTTTCTAAACTATGCATCTTAGTCCCCCATTGTGCATAACTGTAATGGTTGTGACAAATTGTACATACATTTGTTACTGCTGAATATAACTCAAAAAGCATAGGTTCCCCTGCCTGTATTGTAAACATTATTAACCTTCATTAACTTGGCGCCTTTTACCCTTCTTCATCTTGCTTCTTTTGCTTGTCGAAATTCTTATTTATCTTCTTAATCTCTGATTGTCTTTCAGCATTAAGATGGATACGCATTCTTCCCTTGAGGCTACTTATCAGGAAGCTTACACCTTTCGATACACTCATGATCTGCTATAGACCTCACATTTACTTATCATAGACATCATACAAAAATTCAATTCCTCTGACTCGGCTCTTCCACAACCATTTCTCTTTAAACATTCTTTCCGGATGTAGGTATATCTTTATTATGAATAAAATATAATTTTGGAATCTGAATTCTTATAAGTGATATTTACCACACGATCTAGAGTAAGAAGAAAAAGTGACAATGTAGCCTCCTGCTTATAAGTGTAGTGCACAACACACCCATAAACAAGACTCTACTAGTCATAGCTTGTAGACTCCCTAGGACAATACTCCTCTAATACCAGTTTCGTCACAACCCAAATCGATGGTCCGTGAAGGGTAACCAGTACATTACTCAACAGAGTACCAAAATAACGTATCTTTCTTATTACATCATCATATAAACGTGACATACGGGCCTAGCATGCTAGCATAATCATTCATAAACTCAAAACATAGCCGACAAGGCCGTACAATCTCTCATATACACGACATATGTCTACAAGCCTCTAATAGTACATAAATATCATAAAGGTTGGGACAGAGTCACACCATGCCAAACAATACATGTCTAAATCATACTAACCAAACAAGTATCTCCGAAGCAAATGGAGCGCACCAACATCTTTCGCGGAGCTTATAGCCTACTTGGAGGGCTCTCGACCTGTCTATCGGAACTTGTGGGCATGAAATGCAGCGTCCCCAGGCAAAAGGGACGTCAGTTTGAAAAATGTATCGAGTATGTAAGGAACATAAATAAGTACGTAACAGACACAGAATAAATTTAGAGTAATTGACTCAATCTGTAAGTCTGGATAACTCAGTAAATCATAAAATCGTCAGCCTTTAAGGGCATCCCATCATTTCATATTGGCCACTGTGGATAAATCATCAACGTATACCACTTGATCAGGTGTTGGTGCATGTATATATATATATATATATATATATATATATATATATATATATATATATATAAAGCCATCTAGTCACATGTCAATGTACATGAATGCAATATATGAAAAGTACGTTACTAAAATCTTTCGGAATGTCATAAGACCATTTTGCCTTTGAGTAATATCATAAAGTAAACTCTTTTTAACTTTTATATTTTTTTAAGACCCATGAACAGATGATAAAATATTCTGACACGTGAAAATTAAAGAATATAAATATGTCTAATACGTCTAAGAATTGATTCATTTATGGAATTTTTGCATTTGCATATTTCGTTCGTACCTTATGGATCACTCCAAAAGAAAGAAGGAATATCCTTAACATACCTGGATATATGTAACGGCGGATCGAAGTAGAAAAAAAATAAATAATATTCTTGAGAACAATCATACCGGGCTTCGTTAGAATTTCAAAAACGTTACATTTCTCATATGCTTACGAAAGTTTTGGTTGATCGTAGAAGTCTTGCATGTATTTTTTTGAAACAGAATGTTAGTACCGTTACTTAGGCAAATTGCCGATCATTTTGGGTATAAGCCACTCTTTTAGAGAGGACTTATGTTTTAATGGTGTGTCCCCCACTAATTTTATGACTTGACCATAAGTCTTACTAGGTTTTGACACCTTACTATAGTCAAAATATCATGGTATATTCAGTTTTCGCACTGGTCAATTAAAAATAGCCAGCATTTATCAAGTTAATGAAAAATAGCCACTATTTTGCTGCAACAGAGATCGATCACGTATAATATACGAGAGTTCTGGTGCATTTGTGTACGAACTCCAGTATATTATGCTAGACTAGTATACTTTGCTAACTCCTGTGTAATATACGGGAGACTGGAGCACCAGTGCTCCAAACTCCAGTATATTATACTGGACATTTATACTTGCTGGAACTCCTGTAAAATATGCGGGAGTTCCAACATAATTATACTTGAACTCCCGCATATAATATGGGAGTTCCGGCATAGTTATCCTGGAACTCCCATAAAATATGCGGTATATTTTCTGAGTTTTGAACAGTATGTTTGTTCAGATTTATCTCTCCATAAAAAGTGTCTAAATTTCGATGACTTTTGGAATTTGGCTATTTTTCAACGGCCAGTTGTATATCTGGCTATTTTTAAATTTCTCCCCTTAATGTGTGACTTTAAGAGTCACAATATGTTGTGGCAAAAGCTTCCACGTTTTTGTGTGTGGGGGGGGGGGGGGGGGGGATTTATTTTATCCAAAAATATATTCCCAATTAATTAGGTAATGTTCCGCTACCCAGTAATTAATTAATTATCCGCAAAATTGAGAATTATTCCCACTTACTTAATATATTACTCACTTTTAACACATCCTAGATACCTTACTATCATGGTCATGTGGTACCTTATATGGTACTAGTTCAAAAATATCAAATATTTTATCTTAGCCGTATTTTACCTCAAAATGCCAAACTTTGACGAAAATTTATTTTCTTTTACTTGCTTCAACTTTCACCTTTAGAGATTTACTCATCACTTGAGAAATAGCATAATCCTTATAATCTCCAAAAAAAATCTTTTATATGGACTGAAAATTACCTTACGAAAAATTTAATGTGCAATACTTCGAGGTGCAACATCGTTGTAACTTAATACTGCAAAGCGTAACATCATCATAATGTAATACTTCTGGGTGCAACACCACCGTAACTTAATACTGCAAAGCGTAATAACATCGTAATGTATTACTGCAAGGCGTAACATCATCATAATATAATAGTGCAGGTCGTAACATCATCGTAATATATTACTGCAGAGGGTAACATCATTGTAATGTATTACTACAGAGCATAACATCGATGTAATACTGCAAAGCATAACACAGAGTCGGGCAATTGTTCCTCAAGGGCACGCTCACTTTATAAAACTTCATACGAAACTTCAAGACCACAGACAAGCCATAGTTGAGTTGAAATAACCATGAACCAGTTAGCCAAAGCACAACTTATGCAGATTCAGGGACCAAAGCAAGTAAATGGAATGGAAGGTGTTAATCGATTGGTAAACAATAGGAGACAACATGGGAAACAAATGCAAGAAAATTAAGATTAATATGAGCAAGGTAGTAGTGGTTACAACAGGATGGTGGGTATTATAAGCAAAGTGAAGAGGTTTTGTAAGCCAACAACTATCAAGGACGATAAGGTAATGCTCCAAATAAACAATGGAGATCACATAGGAATAATAAGAATTGGGGAAACCAAGGCCAAGGAAATTGGAACAATAGCAACAAAAACTCCAATAATAGACTGAACAACAACTAGAATTAGGGTTACAATAGTAGTTGGGGTGGCAACAACAACCAAGGGGGTTGGGATAACGATAATCAAGGTAATTGAGGGCCGAGTTTTCAAAGGCCTCCGTTGTTTCAACAATTAAACAATCCGCCTCCATTTTCGTCCCAAGGTCCTAGCTCATCTAACAATGAGATGGGGAGGATTGAGTCAATGTTTGAGCAAATGACGAAGAAGAACACCAACTTTGATGTCCAATTGGAATCCCATGATACATCTATTTGCAATATAAAGGTCCAACTTGATTAGGTTTTGCAAGTTTTAAACACTCACCTCAAGGGAGTACTACCTAGTCACACAGTAGTAAACCCCGAAGGGTGGGAACACTATTGGTCATGTAATGCCGGTCACCATAATGGGCGGTAGAGGTGGTGAAGGAAGTACCTCCAAGCAAAGGAAAGTTCTGAGTGATGATGTTGACATGAATAATGATGATGATCCAATAGTTAATGAGCAAGTGAGTGAAGAGAATGTAAATGGTGAGGTGATAATTAATATTCATGACAATGAGGAGGAGACTCAAAATGACGTGAACCCGTCTAGGGAATACATGATAGACATATCAAAAATGGTAATGCCAAAAGCCAAGGATCCTTTGACAACGCCTCCTCCACCTTACCCTCAAAGACTTGCAAAAAAGAAGAATGACAACCAGTTCAAGAAGTTTATTGAGATTATGAAAAGTTTGTCGATCAATGTACACTTGGTGTAAGCTCTTGAGCAACTGTTGGGATACGCCAACTGATGGTGCCTACTGTCGAAGCTAGGCAAGCTAACCTTTATAATCATTTTTTTTTTCAAAACTTAAATGTAGAACAAGATAAATACTAAATTAATTAATTAAAACATGCGGAAGTCTTTTAACAACAATAGTGAAAGAAAAATGTGGAAACTAACAACATGTCTCTACCCAGTATTTGGTGTCACTACTCACGGACGACTAAGAGTACTAATGCAATAGTCTGAAAGAAAATACATCATATGTCTATTTTGATACAATAAAAAAACTAGAAAAGATAGAAGAGACTCGAGGCCCATGAATGCCAGGGAACTACCTCAGAATCTCTGGACTGAAAGGATCACCCACTAACTAATACTGCGATTCGTAGGCCGTATCCTGACTTGTGTATAAGAAAGGCACAAAAGCGTAGTATCAGCACAACCGATCCCATGTGCTGGTAAGTACCTGGACTAACCCCGGCGAAGTAGTGACGAGGCTAAACCGGACCTACCACAATCAACCTGTACAGATAAATGGAAATAACAGAAAGATAACAAAATTTAAACAGATTAGGGGGAGGGGACATGATAGGGATATAACGGTTCAATTATATAATTAACAAACAAAGAAATGGGAAAATGTACAACTAACATCATCAAAAAAAGAACAGTAAATCAAACGTTGCACGGCACCACCCATCGTGATTTTACCCTCGTCCTCACCAAGATAATCAATTAAAGTGTACGGCATCACCCATCGTACTTAATCACTCTTCCTCACCAATCAATAGCATAAAGTAGCTACACGGCATCACCCATCATGCTTTTTCACTCTTCCTTACCCAATCCATAGCATGAAGTAGTTACACGGAATCACCCATCGTGCTTTATCACTCAACCTCACCAAAGCAATTACATGGCATCACCCATCGTACTTTATCACTCAACCTCACCCAAAAAGTGATCACAGATAATAGGGCGAAGATATAAACGAAACCGTAATAATAATCCCGGCAAGGGGGAAATACAAGTAATACATAAATCCCGGCAATGGAAAGTAATTCAACAATACGTTCCGACAAGGGAAAGGTACCAAAAATTTCATCTTTTAGTTCATTTGCTTCTCAACTACCACTTCATAGTTCATTTAACAAGTAATTAGCACAATTGTTCACTTCTTTCAAAATTTAATAGCAATTAAGACTCACAGTCATGCTAGACTCGGGCGCATAGGTAACCGTCACCATACCTATACATCAACTCGACATATCACATAGAAAATATTAACCTAATCCTATTCCCTCAAGCCAAAGTTAGATCAAACACTTACCTCGAGTCATAAAATAGCAACTCAAAGCTCAACAATCACCTTTTCCTCTAGAATTCGACCCTGAACCAACAATATCTAACATAAATTGATTCAATATTATCAATAATAGAACAAGGATACAATTTCCTAGCTTAGAAATTCATTTCTAATTTATCTTCCAAAAATACCAAAATCCGACACTAGGCCCGCATGGTCCAAACTTGAGGCTAAAACCAAATTCCGATTACCCATAACCCCACGAGTCCAAATATATAATTTGTTTTAAGATTCGACCCCAAATTGAGGTTGAATCGCCCAAATTTTCTAAGAACCCTAGCTATGACCAAAAACCCCTAAATTATACTATGATTCTACGATTTGGGGCTAAAAAATTGATGGTTGGATGAAGAAAAAATGGGAGAACGAAGTTGGAATCACTTACCCAAAGAGCTATCGTGAAGTAGGGGCATGGAGTTTGTCAATGAAGAGTGTAGGAGGAGAGCCCGTGAGAGAAATTTTGAAGAAATGCGGAAAAACATTGTTGTGGACTAAATTAAATCGCTGAAGGAATTTTCCATACGCGATCGCGACACTTGGGACGCGTTCGCAATGTAAGAGTTCTGGAGGCATCATGATCGCGATTAGGGTCACGCAATCGCAAAGAAGAAAGTCATAGGCGGGGGGGGGGGGGACCAAGTGTCTTACGCGAACGTAGAGTGGGGAGTGCAAACGCGTTGAGGGAGCTGGTAACATAGTGCGAACGCGGGGGCTCTTCTGCAATCACGTAGAAGAATGGAGGCTGGGCTAAACGCGACTGGATGCACGCGATCATGAAGGGAAAATGGTTCTGCAACAGCTGTTGAAAAATCTGGTATTTTCCTATGTTTCAAAACACCCTGAAACACCCCTAAAATCACCCTCGAGCCCTTGGGGCTCCCACTCAAATACACACACTAACTCAATATAATCATACAAACTTGCTCGTGCGATCAAATCGCCAAATAACATCAAAATAAAAGAATCAACCCCCAAAACTCATTATTTTCATTTTTAAGTTCAAAACTTTTAAACTTTCCACTTTTTGTCTGAAACACGTCAAACGACGTTCGTTTTCAACCAAATATTACAAATCGCGCTTAACACCCATTTAATACTTGAATCAGGTATCAGAACCAAAATACGAACCCGATACCACTATTTTTGATTAATTTCCGTTTTTATTTTTCCTTAAGCATGTTCATAGAACAATTTTACAGAAAAGCTCTATGCTTAGGCCTGGGACCTCGGATTTTGATGCGGGGAATACGGCCAGGTCTCAAATTCTCTTACGGACCCTCCAGGACCATCACATCACGGGTCCGGGTCCGTTTACCCAAAACGTTGACCAAGGTCAACTATAGCACTATTATTATTATTATCAAAAATCATAGTTTTTAACACAGAATTCAAAAATTTTCACAAAAAAATTTCCGGCTTCATGCCCGGACTACGTACGCAAATTAAGGCAACCCAATAAGAGGTTTTCAAGGCCTCAGAAGCACAAGGAATGTGAGAATTACGGTAATGACCCTTTGGGTCGTCAGATATGGTGTCAATCATACGGTATCAATCCCTTATCATCCTAAGGCTAGTGGACATATTGAGGTCTTCAACAGGAAGATAAAGAGCATATTCTCTAAAACTATCAATACAAATAGGACTGACTGGTCAAGGAAACAGGATGATTTTATGTGGGCTTATAGAGCTGCTTATAAGACTCCAATTGGTATGTATCCATACCGCTTGGTATTTGGGAAGGCATGCCATCTTCCGGTTGAGTTAGAGCACAAGGCTATGTCGGCGCTGAAGAGGTTAAATCTTGAGTGGGATGTTGCAGCAAATCTCTGGGTAGAGCAACTCAATGAACTTGATGAGTTTGGGTTTCATGCCTATTCTAGCTCGTCCTTGTATAAGGACAAGATGAAGTACTTACATGAAAAATATGTCCAGAGCAAGGAAGCCAAGGAGGGTGACGTGGTACTCTTATTCAACTCTCGGTTACGACTGTTTCCGGGAAATCTCAAGCCAAAATGAAGTGGCCCTTTTGAAGTAGTACATGTGACTCCATTTGGTGCTCTTGATTTGAAGAATAAAAAGGGTGAAGTTTTCAGAGTTAATGGGCATTGAGTCAGACACTATCTGGGAAAATTTGATGACAACCATGTGGTGGCCTTGATCAACTTCAAATGATATGGTAACATGCGTCATGCGGCGGCGTCAAATCAGGCACTTCCTGGGAGGCAACCCATGTGTTTTTTATTTTCTTCTTTTTTCATTTTCTTCTTAGTGTAGGATTTGTTTTGGACTAATTAGTTGTGAGATTTGTGTAGGCGTTTTTGATGCAATGCAGGACTGACACTGGAAAACTTGAGCTAAGCATGTAATTGGACCGCTGACTGCGCTCAAAATTCTGCATTACCGCTGACTGTGCTCAATGCAGAAGTTTTTTGCAGGAGCGTGGTTTGGTAGCGGATGCAGACTTGAAATGTCAAAAATATAAACTCTCTGAAGTTTGAACCGCGTCCGTGGTGGCTTTTTCACTGTTAGTGGACCTTGTTTCGCGCTCGTCCCCACTTTTCCGCTCTCAACAGTTCCTCCTTATTAACAGTCCTACTAAATGGTAAAATTGCAAAGTGCAGTGGAATTTCGCAACTGAGCTAGGTAATATCTATGGGTCCCAGTACTTTTTAGTATAAATAACAGGTCATTAGGTCTTTTACCCTTTTTGCACCCTAGACTCCCACCGAACCTAAAAGCATTGTTCATCCTCGTATTGTGTTCTTTCATTCTCAATTACTCAAGATTCAATCTTTTACTACACATATCACAACCGGTATGCTTGAATTCTTATGTTAATTTATTTCCTTCTTTTCTTTTATCTTTATTTTTACAATTTTTTTGTAGTTAGGGTAATTAGTTGTTAATCAGTTGATGCTAGAAATGCATGAGGATACTCGTTGGGCATGCCTAGTAAGGGTTAGTGGCGTTCATGATACATGTTAATGACCCAACAAGTGAAACTCTAGGTTTCCCATTTAATTTTTGAACTCTGTGGCAGTAGTTGTAATTTCACAGTCAGCAGTCATCCAAAATCCTGAGCTAATAGTTCTAAATTGCTCAATATTTAAGGCTCTGAATATTGGTCTTAGAGCATTCAGCTTCATCCAAACATTCTTCATTTTGCAGGTAGCGTATGATTTTCCCTAAATCGTTTGCACAATATCAATAAAACTATCATGCTCAACCCAAACATTAAAGAATCTAAATGATATGTTGCCATTTTTTGGAGTTGAATGTAGGGTAATAATCATCTGGTTATGATTAGAGATAAATGGTAGGCCATATTCAGGCCATCTGGTTATGATTAAAGAGCCCAAGCATGTTGCACACCCTATCTACACCATATTGTTTGTTTGACCATGTGTTGTATTCCCCTGTCCATGACAATTCATTCAGGGATGATAAAGGCATGCCTCAGTAAAGTCCTGAACTTCTGTATAGGTAATAGGATTACCCTAAGTCTGTCAGTAGAGTACAACACATCATTAAAATCACCACATAGGAGCCATGGTTTGGTAATTCTTACTGCTAGCTCCTTTATAGCTTCCCACAATTGTTTTCTTTGTTCTAGAGTAATATATCCATAGATAGTTGTAACTTCACAATTCACCATACACAACCTCTCCTGTACCATACAATGTATAAGTTGAGCTTCTGTTCCTAGCAATGTAACAGGGTACCATTAGGGATCCCGTGTAAGCCAAAATCTTCCATTTTGAGCACGTTGATAGTTTGTAAGATAGTTTCAACCTGGGATTACTTTTAGCATTACCTTGCTTGCATTATATTCTTTGACTCTAGTTTCAACTATAGCTTCCAGCTTTATTTTCTGACTGCTAATATACTTTTTTAACTCTTTTATTTGTATCTCTTTTCACACCTCTTATGTTCCATAAGAGCTACTTCATTAGCAAGTCATGTGGCTCCTACCCTTACTAGGTGGTAAGGTGTTAGCATTTTAACTTCCCTTTTCTAATGGCTCGAAGGTATTTTTCACTGCTGCGACAGTGCTAGAAAATTTACCAGATTCAATTCAAACACAGTTCCTGCAATTTTGCCCTTATCTATTGTTGCCTCTAAATTGTCCTTGTGTTTTTGTTTAGGTTTTTGAAAATTGTCCAGTTATACTTGTTCACTCTTTCCAACAGTTGGTTGCACACAGTTGGTTGCATATTTCCATTGCTCTGTGAACCTTCATTGCTCTGCTAAAGGGGAGTGTCCTGTGTCTGCTGCTGAGCTTGGATTTCTGGTTGGTCATTCTGATTATCTCCTCCATTCATTGGACCTTTGCATCTCCATTCCATTGTAATATTATTAGGCTCTTTTCTCTTTATAGGTTGTTTCTCTTACTGATTGTTTGGTCGTTGCTCTATGCCATATTTGTGCCCAACCACTAGATATTTCTTGCAATATTCAGATTTCCAACCTTACCTGACTTGCTGAGTGAATTTCCTGCTCTCTAGATCCATAATCATTAACCCTATAGGCAGCTCTTTAGTGATGTTTACTTCTATCAGCATCCTTGCAAAAGACACTCTAGTTTTCTTTGCAGTACACTCATCTGCATAGATAAGAGTCCCACTTGTACTAACCATTCTACTCAAAGAATCATGAACCCAACAATTCATAGGCAACTTAGGGAAATGAACCCACATGGGAATTTTTGTAGGAAACTCCTCATTGAAATCAAAATCTGGTGTCCAAAGCTTTAGGACGATAGGTCTATTTTTTTCGTGTATGGTCCAGAATAGTAGATTTCCTTCATATCTGATTCATTTTGAAACTGAATGATGTAGTAGCCCTCCTTATGTAGGTATAATTCTGGTTTAGCAACATTTGTCCAATTCAACCCAATGTATCTCTTCATAGTGTTATAACATGGTATTTCCCCAATGATATAAGCTATCACAACATTCTTCCACTTCTCCGTCTCTAGATATATTTCAGTTTTATCTAATTGCACAACAATTTGGCCATCAATAATTTGTGGAGGTATGTAAGATAGCGACATACCATTCTCAACTGCTATGTTCCTCATAAATAGGATTATCCACAGTTTGGCCTTCTCAACAACTACCTCATCGGGTTTATTATTCTCTATAATCACTGCACTACTAGAAGCATGCACAAGAATTACTATTTCATTACCAGAAGCTATTATTTCCTTAATTGGATGTTTAATCTGGTGCTCCCCATGGCTTTAACTTCAGTCGTTGTTGGAGGAGTGTTCAGATCTAGCCTCTTCTTAGCACTAGAGATTGTCGATGATGATCCTGCTTCATAGCTCATTATCTCCATTCCAGTTCCAATTTCCTGTACCACTTATTTGTGAGAAGGTGTGCCTAATTGTTCCTTTTTTTTGTTGTCCAGCTTGAATTCGAGTAGCCACATAGCTATGTGGTTCTTCTTGGGCCTACCATGCCCATGTTCACGTCCTCTTCCTCTTCCATTTGCCATGGAAAAACAGTCAGCGTACATTAACTATCATGCGTCGAGAGCATGAGAAAAAAGAGAAGAAATTATGGTTAGACCACTTCTTAAAATTACTAACACTAGCAAGTTTTGTGTTCTAAAATATAGTATTTCAGGTCAAAATTGACCTCGAAGAGTAAATTAAACAACAAATTTAAACATGAGAACAAGCTTTTGTTTCAAAACTTCTTGTAATAAAGTTCAATGTTTGAAAAATTTATTATTAAATACCTATAAAGTCTCTTTTTCCAGTATAATTTGCAGCTGTATGACAATTTGGTCACAAAAAGAAGGTCTACAACTAACATGATAAAATATTAATTTAAATAAAGAATCATCAACAACCTTTCTCCATATATATGAATTCTTCTTAGGTCACGAAAATCATAAAATAAGAATATTAGCCCAAATGGAGGCCATGCACTGGGCTTGGTCTCAGGGGCACCCAAAACCATTATACCCTGCCAACCCCTCTTATATCCCGCACCTAGTGCAGACTCAGGAGTCTTCCACTCCCGAAACATCTCCACCCTTCCAGTATAACACCCAAGGGTATGCCACTAATTCATATGCTCCACTGGCTCCATCACCGAAGCAAAATCCTCCACCGCCCCTGGATCCAACAATTGTGGCTCCTTCACCGGCTCCATTTCAAAGGTCCTTTAGTGAACCAATATTCCAAGCCCATGACGCCCAGTATTACCCACCTGAACCCACTTTTAAGGCTCCTGAGCCGTATTCATATTACCTTCATTTTGAGATCCCAGAAGAAGTCAAGAAACCAGTTAAAAATACAGAGCAGGAGGAAGTGATCAGAAAATTCAAAAGCCTGGAGCAATCCTTTAGGAACATGCACGCAATGGGCGGCGAGCTCAGTGTTGCCTATAAAGATTTATGCTCTTTCCCGGATGTCCAGTTGCCTGTGAGGTTCAAGATTCCTAAATTTGACCTGTACGAGGGAAAAGGTTACCCGGTAGCTCACCTCTAAGGATTCTGCAGTAAGATGAGAGGTGCTGGGGGAAAAATGAATTACTGATAGCCTACTTCGGTCAGAGCTTGAGTGGGTCTGCATTGGAATTGTACACAAAACAGGACCCTAGCCAATGGTATTCCTGGGATGATCTGGCACAAGCATTCATTGGCCATTTTCAATAAAACCTCGAGATAGTCCCTGATCGACTGTCATTATTGAATTTTGAGAAGAAGCCTGGGGAAAGCTTTAGAGAATTTGGTTTTCGATGGAGAGAGAAAGAAGCCAGAGTGGACCCCCCCATGAGGGAAAACGTGATGGTAGACTATTTTCTATAGACGTTGGAACCAACATACTTCGGTCATATAGTGACTTCTATGGGTAAATCAATCAATGAAGTAGTGAAGATGGGCGCCATCATTGAAGAGCGTTTAAAGTCTAACAAAATCTTGAGTTATTCAGCGCTGAAAGGGACCACGCAGGCCATACAAAGTGGTACTGGTGGTGTGCTGGTAAAGAAGAAGAAGGAAGAAGTGTCCATAGTGGAAGCTAGCACCTGGACCAAGCCCAACAATCCCCCACCCTACTATAGCCAACCCAGACCCCACCACCCAAACTTTTCATATACCCCATACGGCCCACCACAACATTGCGACCCACCACCAGAACCACACTTCTTTGTCCACCATGCCCAGACATACACGCAGCTTCTGGCACATTCACAATGGTGTGCGACGGCTCCCCGGGACACATATACACATCCACAAAACACCCATCCAGACCCCAGGGCTAATAGACCAGGACCCGGCTTTTGCCCGAACCAAAATTTTCGAAATGAGAGGCCCCAAACAAAAGAACTTTTACCCCATTAGGAGAATCTTACACCGCTTTATTCCATAGACAGAAGCAGTTGGGAATGTTAACCCCAATCGAGCCCAAAGTACCAAACCCGCCTCCTAGAAAACTGGACCAGTCCCTTAGCTGTGGGTATTGCTCGGGAATGCCGGAGCATGAGACTGAAAAATGTTGGAATTTGAAGAATGCAGTGCAGGAGCTCATTGACAACCGCCTTATTGAAGTGTAGACCCCGGAGGCACCAAATATCAATCAAAACCCGCTGCCAGCACATCACGAGACTGACATGATTGAGTTGGTCCACAAGGACGGAGAGGTGAAGAAACCTTAACAAACCGTGATGATGATTCGTGCTATTGAGACTAGTTAAAAAGAGAAGCTGTCCGGTGAACAGGCAGGGGTGAAGTTCAAAGGTACAAGTAACAAGCTAGTGGTAGTGACGGGGAAAGAATTATCTATTGACGCAAAGAAACCGGAACCTATCAAGTTGGTGGTACCAGGGGCGTCACCCATGCCCGTGGTTGTTGTAAAATGTGCTTACATAGAGCCAGTGATCATCAAGCCAGTAGTCCAGTTACCCGTGATTGGCAGCAAAGCTGTGCCATGGAAATATGAGTAGGTGATAGTAGCATACAAAGGAAAAGAGATTGAGTAGGAGAGTTGTGAGGTGCAATGGTTGACTTGATAAGGGTGTTTCTTCACTCCCGAGGAATTAATAAAGGCTAGGGCTACTAATAACATTCCAACGTTGGTCAAGAAAGCTGTTGCGCATGAAGAGGCAGAGGAGTTTCTAAGAAAGATGAAGGTACATGATTATTCTATCGTCGAGCAGCTGAGGAAAACACCGGCCCAAATTTCATTATTGTCATTGTTCATCCACTCTGATGAACATCGCCGAGCCTTTATGAAAATATTAAATGAATCCCATGTGCCTGATAAGATTTCAGTGAACCACTTGGAGACCATTGCTAATAGGATATTCGAGGTAAACAGGATAACGTTTTCAGATGATGAGTTGCCTGTGGAAGGAACAAAGCATAATAAAGCCCTTTACATGAAAGTCAAATGTGAAGATTCAGTGGTGACCAAAGCATTGGTAGATAATGTGTCTAGTGCCAACATTTTCCCAATGTCGACACTAAACAAGCTAAAGATCGATAATGATAGAATCCGCAGAAATAGTGTATGTGTCCGAGGTTTTGACGGAGGCGGAACAGACACGGTGGGGAACATTATCCTCGAGTTGACCATTGGCCAGTTGAATTTACTATGAAATTCCAGGTTGGTGGAAGCTGCAGTATCATACAATCTGTTGTTGGGACGGCCATGGATCCATGCGGAAAAAGCAGTGCCTTCCTCACTACATCAAATAGTCAAATTTGAATGGGATAGTCAAGAGGTGGTGCTACATGGAGAGGACCCCACATGCGCTGCAGGTGATAATATTGTGCCCTTTGTAGAAACTAATGATGATAAGAGGCCATGGGTCTAGCAGGTTTTTGATACGATCACTCTGAACAAGGTACCAGAGGGAAAAAGCATCCCACGTCCCCGAGTAGCAGCTGCAACCATCATGGTGGTTTCAGAAACGATGGGTAATGGGTTTGTCCCGGGAAAAGGTCTTGGTGCTAAGCTTCAGGGCATTGTTCAACCCGTGTCCTTGCCCAAGAATTTAGGTACCTTTGATTTTGGGCTTAAGCCAACAATAACAGATATTAGAAGTGCCGGCAACTTGAAAAATAAAGCTTAGGTTCTCCCCAAACCATTTCCACGTCTGTACAAATCCTTTGTTAGGCCAAGTGCCAAAAAGAAGTTAGCAACGCAGGTGATGGGTTCATTAATTAGAGCAAAGGGGAAATCTGGAAGAAGTGTTTGAGAGGGTATTTGTCGAAGTAAACATGGTTCAGGCCGGCAAAGGTTCCAGTAATGCAGACATTCAGTACGCTGGGCCACATGCTAGGATCAATAATTGGGAAGCCACACCTCTGACAGTTCGTAGGGAGGCGCGGTGGTGGGACTTTGTTTTTATTTTTGTTTTCACCAAGATTATTCCAGGGTTTGTAATCCTTGTGACTATGTTCCATCCATTTGGATGAGCCAAGCCCTGTTATCTTTACATTTTAATGAAACGCAATTTCCTTCTTCTTTCCTAATTTTGTTTCCATTTTTCTTTTCTTTTCTGTACAGTACTTTTTATGCTTATATCAATGACATGACATGCATGAGGACTTCTCGGCCCGGTCTTATAAGCCAACCTAACTCGGTAATAATAATACAAGAAATAGAATGTGATGATGAAGAGGAATATGATGATGATGAAGCCTATGAGGAAATTAGTAAGGAATTAAAAAACTTTGAGGAAAAACCCAAACCAAAATTAGATGACACAGAAACAGTTAATCAAGGGGACCAATATAATGTCCGAGAAACTAATATAAGTGTTCATCTAGAGTCGCAGCTCAAAGAAGAAATAATCGCGGCATTGTTGGAATATAAAGACGTTTTTGCTTGGTCCTATGATGATATGCTGTGATTGAGTACTGATTTGGTGGCTCACAAGTTGCCTACCGATCCATCACTCTCACCTGTTAAGCAGAAACTGAGAAAGTTCAAAACAAACATAAGTGTGAAGATTAAAGAAGAGATCACTAAGCAGTTTGATGCAAAAGTCATTCGGGTCACGCGGTATCCCACCTGGTTATCTAATGTTGTGCATGTGCCAAAGAAAGATGACAGAACCATGGTGTGCATTGATTATGGAGATCTCAACAAGGCTAGTCCAAAAGAAAACTTTCCATTGACAAACATCCACATATTGATTGACAGTTGTGCCAAATATGAGATTGCTTCTTTTGTCGATTGTTATGCGGGTTACCATCAGATCTTAATGGACGAGGAAGATGCAGATAAGACGACATACATCATGCCATGGGTAACATACTACTATCGGGTCATGCCATTTGGTTTGAAAAATGTCGGGGCAACTTACATGAGGGCCATGACATTTTTCAAACCAAATGGCATGACATCAATCAAGGACGATGTGATTGTGAAATCAAGGAAGTAGTCTGACCATGTTAGGGATTTGAGGTAATTCTTTTAAAGGCTACGCAGGTACAATCTCAAGCTCAATCGTGCAAAGTGTGCTTTCGGGGTGCCATCTAAAAGGTTGCTAGGGTTCGTAGTCAGTCGCCGATGTATTTAATTGGATCCATCCAAAATTAAGGCCATTCAGGAATTGCCGCCTCAGAAAACAAAACTGATGTGATGAGTTTGTTGGTAAGATTGAAGTACATTAGCAGGTTCATCGATCAGCTCACAACTGCTTGTGAACCCATTGCGGTTAAATGGATGGAGGAATGTCAGAAAGCTTTTGATAAGATAAATAAACATTTGTCGAATCCGCCCGTGTTAGTTCCGCCAGAACCAAGGAGGCCTTTGATCCTGTATCTGACGGTCTTGGATAATTCATTTGGTTGCGTACCGGGGCAGCATGAAGTCACAGGCAGAAAGGATCAGGTGATTTACTATCACAACAAGAAGTTTACATCTTACGAGGTTACGTATACTTATCTAGAGAGGACATGTTGTGCCCTATATTGGGTGGCACAGAAGTTGAAGCATTATTTGCCATCCTAAACTACTTACCTCATATCTCGGTTAGATCCACTGAAGTATATTTTCCAGAAGCCTATGCCCACGGGAAGGCTCGCAAAGTGGAAAATCTTGCTTACAGAATTTGATATTATCTACGTGACACGGATTGCAATGAAAGCACATGCATTAGCTGATCATTTAACTGAGAATCCAGTTGGCGAAGATTTGAGCCTTTGAAAACTTACTTCCCTGATGAAGAGGTAATGCATATTGATGAGTTGGAGAAGGTAGAGAAACCAGGATGGAAACTGTTCTTTTATGGAGTGGCAAATATGAAAGGCGTAGGCATAGGAGCCGTGCTTATTTCCGAAATAGGTCAGCATTAGCCTGTTATGGCTCAACTTTGTTTCTATTGTACAAACAAGAAGGCAGAATATGAAGCATGCATTTTGTGATTGAGATTAGCCGTGGATATGGGTGTCCGAGAAGTCTTGGTCATGGGTGACTCGGACTTACTGGTACACCAAATTCAAGGAGACTGGGAAAATACAGGATTTGAAATTGATACCATACCGACAATGCATGCATGAGCTTTTTCAATTGTTTAAGTCAATAGAGTTCAAGCATATCCCAAGGATTCATAATGAGGTTGGAAAAACTTTGGCTACTTTAGTGTCGATGTTGCATCATCCAGATAAGGCTTATGTAGATCCATTGCAAATTCAGGTCTACGATCAAAATGCTTATTGTAATGTGATAGAAGAGGAACTCGATGGTGAGCCATGGTTTCATGACATCATGGAGTATATCAGGATGGGAGTATATCCGGCACAGGCCACCGGTAATCAGAAATGGATTATTCGTCAATTGGAAAGCGGGATTTTGCGGAGTGGAGGAGTAATGTGCAAATGATCAACAGATCTCGGACTGTTGAGGTCTATGGATGCGAGGCAAGCCACGTCTATCATGATTGAAGTACATTCTGGAGTCTGTGGTCTACACATGAGCGGATATGTTTTGCCAAAAAAAGATTTTACGGGCATGGTATTATTGGCTTACAATGGAGCAGGATTGTATCAGCTTTGTACGCAAATGTCATGAATGCCAAGTGCATGGAGATTTGACTCATTCTGCGCCATCAAAATCGCATACGATGTCAGCGTCATGCCTTTTGTTTCTTGGGTAATGGACGATATTGCGCCTATTGATCCAGCAGCATCAAATGGGCACAAGTTTATTCTGGTAGCCATAGATTATTTTACCAAGTGGGTGGAAGCAAAGACGTTCAAGTCTGTGACTAAGAAAGCTGTGGTGGATTTTGTGCATGCATACATTATTTATCGATTTGGTATACCAAAGGTGATTGTCACGGACAATGGGGCTAAACTCAACAGTCATTTGATGAAGGAAACATGTGAGCAATTCAAGATTACTCATCGTCATTCTACTCGATACCGCCCTAAATCAAATGGTGCGGTTGAAGCGGCCAAAAAGAACATAAAGAAAATACTGCGGAAAATGGTTGAAGGGTCTAGACAGTGGCCTGAGAAGTTTCCTTTTGCATTTTTGGGATACCGTACCACCATTCGTACTTTGGTGGGGGCAACTCCTTATTCATTGGTGTACAGCATCGAGGTAGTAAAACCCGCAAAAGTGGAGATCCTGTCACTCCGAATCATTGCGGAGGCTGAGATCGACAATTATGAATGGGTAACGACCCATCTGGAACAATTGAGTTTGATTGATGAGAAAAGTTTGGCATCAATGTGCCATGGTCAACTGAACTAACGAAGAACGGCAAGAACGTATAACAAGAAAGTGCATCCGAGGAAATTCGAGGTCGGATAGTTGGTGCTGAGGTGTATTTTGCCCCATTGGACAGAAGCAAAGGGAAAATTCGCCCCGAATTGGCAGGGTCCATTTTTAGTAACCAGGGTGTTGTCTAATGGTGCATTGTATTTAACAGACGTAGAAGGAAAATGTGTAGAAATGGTCATCAATTCTGATGCTGTCAAGAGATATTACGTATGATTTCTTTATTCTGAATGTACTTTCTTATATTTGGCATATCTTAAAGATTGAAATGAAAAAGCCATTTTTTCTGCTATCCAAACAATTTTTTCCTTTGTTACCCTTTTAAGCCTTAATTATTTTCGTTCGTACCCCTCTTTAGGAATCAATGACACAATCAAGAAACGCGGGTGCCGAGCATAATGTAAAGAAAATAAATGAAAGAAAAAAAAGGGAAAAGGAAAAGAAGAAAAAAAAGAAGAAAAGAAAGAAAGAAAGAAAAGAGAAAAGAAAAGAAAGAAATGAAAAGAAAAGAAAGAAGAAAAAAAATCATGACAAAAGTAATTACGATAAAGGGAACTACGTTTGACTTGATCCCGAAAGGGTACGTAAGAAACCTTACTGCAAGGTTCCGTCATATCAAAATAAAACTCCAAAAGTCCCCAAGAAAAAAATTGGGGAAAGAGTTGTGGTTCGTTGTGAGAAATTGGATTCCGAAAGTTGTAGTGTCAACCCATTTGAAATTGTTTTGAGCCTTCTATGCCTTTCTTTCTAACCCATCTAAAAGCCTACATTACGTTCCAAAGAAAGACCATCTGATCAATTTTGAGAAATGCCAAGTCGAGCAGGGAAATGTGTTTCGCAACACGGGCAACACTCTGGCCCAAGCCAGAAAGTAATAAATAAAACTAAGAGAGTCTTATTGGTGAAAACCCTCATGGGCACCGTAAGGCGACGGGAGCTGAGAGAAAATAAAATGAGAGAGTCTTAGTGGTGAAAACACTCATGGGCACCTTAAGGCAAAAGTGAGATAAGAAATGGAAAGCTGAGAAAGCCTGTTGGTGAAAACTGTGTCGTGACATCGTAGGTTAAATGAGGTTAAGGTTTGGGTAAAGTAATCAAGTGATGGAAGCTATAGGAAATAAATTCTGACAATTGAGAGACGGTTAGTTGGATCGGTTGGGCCGGTTTGTCCGAAATGCATGTCATAATCATCGGTGCCAGCCGTTCCAGTCAGATAAGTTTCTTTTCTTTTCCTTTTCAATAGTAATCTGGTTTTGGATTATTCTTATCCTTAACTCATAAAATTATTGCATTTCATTCTCTTTTGGGGGTTTGTTCGTCTAAATGTTCCTGTGTCAGTTTTGTTCAATAAGAGGGGAAAGGATTTCAAAGCCCACTGCCAGCTCCCGAAAATGGTAAAGGGTAATGTGGCTAGAGCATGTCAGTAACAATATGATGTAAAGCAAAATATGAGAAGTCGCCAGAAGTTTCATCGGCAGAATATTTGGGAAACGTGAAGGTTCCGGAAAAACGAGTCGGAAATGTGAAACAACAGTTGGAGTACAAAACCATTCAGGTTGTTAGAAATTAGGGAATGTGAAAGTCAGTCAAAAAGTCAGGCAGTTCAGAGGAAGTCAGGCAACACAAGGCAAGGCAATGAAGGATGATGCAGCAAAGAATGCCATCAACTAACCACCCTTTTTAAACAAATATGTTTTCGGTGATTGGAACGGGGGCAGAAAATTGTTTATCAGGAGGAATTCTCCGTGAAAGAAAAGCAGGCAGTAATCAAGTTTGTGGCATGGGTAAAATGCAACAAAAATGAGAAGTGGCATGAAGAGATGTTGAAGTCAGGAGCCCGCCTGAAAAACAAAGGAGTAAATTTTAGTATTTAAATGTTAAATGTTATACTTCCCTCTTATCGCAATTCAAGTTGTAATTTTAATCCTTATTAGTATGTGGTAACAAGCCCAAGTTTTACCAAACTAGGGCAGAGAGTTTTCTTTGTTTTGTCTATTTTTGTGAAGTCAGAAACCCGCCTGGAAAATGGAGGTATTTATATTCGAGTTGTATTTGAAGTCAGGAGCCAGCCTGAAGAATAGAGGAATATATTTCAAGTTTTAGTAGTCAGGAACCTGCCATAAGAATAGAGGTGATACAATTCTAGTTGATAGTTTTAAATCAATTCCTTCGTTTATTTTGGTAGTCAGGAGTCCAACTGGAGAAATAGAGACATGCATTTAGAATTTGCGAAGTCAGGAGTCCGCCTGAAGGATAGAGACATGTGGCTTAAATTTTGAAGTCAGGAATCCGCCTAGAGAACAAAGACATATATTTAGGAGCCCACCTGAAGAACAAAGGTGATATAATTCAAATTTTAGTTTTCAATCAGCTTCTTTGACTATTTTTGAAGTCACGAGTCCGCTTAGAGAACAGAGACACATATTCCAATTTCGGTAGTTAGGAGCCCGCCTGAAGAACGGAAGCATGCAATCCAATTTTAGCAGTAAGGAGCCCGCCTGCAAAACAGAGGTGATATAGTTCAATGTGTAGTTTCCAGCCAATTTCTTTGTCTAATGTGAAATCAGGAGTCCGCTCGTAGAATAGAAACATACAATTCGAATTTTAGCAATCAGGAGCCCGCCTGGAAAATGGAGGTGTTAAATTTCAAGTTGTAGTTGAAGCCAGAAGCCCACCATAAGAACGGAGGTATAAAATTCAAGGTTCGAAATCAGGTGCCCGCCTGTATAATAGAGGTATTTCAAGTCAAGTTTTAGTCAACATTCTCATTAAAATCTGGTAACAGTGCCCAGTTTCCAAACTGGGGCAGAAAGGTTTCTTTATTTTTTCTATTTTTATGAAGTCAGGAGCCCTCCTTGATAATAGAGGAATACATTCAAGTTCAAATTCAGCAATCAGGAGCCCGCCTGGATAATAGGGGAGTACTTTAAAATTCAAATTCAGCAACCAGGAGCCCGCCTGGATAACAGAAGAATATTTTCAAAAAATCAAGTTCAGTAGTCCGGAGCCCGCTTGGATAACAAAGGAATTCAGTCAAGTTCAAGTTCAGCAATCAGGAGCCCGCCTGGATAACAGAGGATCACTTTCAAGTTCGAGTTATTCAAGTTCAACAATTGGGAGGGAAGGAACAACATCGCAGTGCATGATTTGAAGCAACAAAAAAGAGCTTCACCAAGGAAACGCAAGACAACAAGGATGTACAAGATGCAAGTTTGAGGATTCTAGATAGGATTTTGTAATTCGTAGCCTGTAGTTTAGGCTAGCTTCTTTTATTTTAAACATGGTGTAATAAGGAAGGTCAACGAGCAGTAGTAGCAGCAGCACATTAGTGAAATCAGAGCTATTGGTAGTCCCAACTACTAGACACTCCCAAACCACACTCACCTGATTCCTGTTTGGCCCAGGATATGTAGCAACCTATGGAGCAGGGTGCGGTCAAAACTTTTCAGAACTCTTCACAACGGAAATTTCAAACGGGCAGAAATCGCTCGTATTTGCTCACTTATCTTTGCCCGAAAATATTTCATGTATTCAAGCAAAGAAGGGCAGCTGTGAGCACGTGATTTTTGCCCTATATATAAATTATTCCCATAAAAATAAAACAAATGATTTTTCTTTATTTTCATAAATTTTTGTGCATTTTTGTGTCATTTTCAGGTAATTGTTGTATTTTAGTTGTGCATGTTAATCTGTAAAAAATACAAAAATACTTATTTGCATTTAGGATTAAAATTCATGTTTTAGCGTTAATTAGAAGTTAATTTTTTTAGCACAAAATATTAATAATTTTAAAAAAATTAGTTCATCTTACATTTTAGTCTTTGTTTATTTGGAATTTGTCACAAAATAGATTTTACATTAATTACAGGAATTATTTCGCTTAATTTAAGCATATTAGGATTTTAGTTGCAATTTTATAAAATCAGAGAAAAATGAAATAGGTATAAATTAAAAACACAAAATTTGTTTAAAGAAAATAATTGGAAAAAAAAGCATTTGAAAAAAAAAAGTGAAGAAGAAAGGCTTTTTAAATGAGGGGCTGCCCACAATTGGTCTTGTTTAGAATCAAAGCCATAGCCCAAAAAAATACCCCGTTCCGGACCAGCCCAGAACAAATGCCCAACCCGGTCTGATCACCCTCGTGGCCAAAACGACGACGTTTTACTCAGTTGATCGAAACCGTTGGACATGATTTTCCTACGAAGTTTAATATATATATATATATATATATATATATATATATATATATATATATATATATATATATCGAAAAATCCCCCCCTACCCCGTTCACTCATCGTCCTCACACCCCACTCCTCTCTCAAAACCCTAGATACTGCCGCCACCAAATCCCACCGCCCTAGGGTGGCGCTGTCACCCTGAACCTGACTAAAATAACACCAATTGATCTCCTCACTCTCCTCTTCCAACCATGCCACCATCGTCCTTTGAATCTAGCCCCAACCCTTTGAATATCAAGTCAAAGGTTCGATCCAAGTCATAATCTTACCCAAATCGGCTCAAATTCACCCTACATAGTCCCCATGACCCCCTCACTTTGATTCACAAGCCAAAAGTTCTCGAATTTGCCCAGGCTTGCATGAATGTTTAATCTAGTGTGACCTATTTCGAAGTTACAAAAATTTTGATGGTTTTTGATTAATGCTATAGGGTTATTATTGACCAAAATAAACCTATAAAATTAGTCGAAACTCATTCTGAAGTCAGTTGTTTGAAGAACATACTTCAGTAAGTTTTCTCCCCTTTCTTATCTTCAATTTTTAGTTTAATTCATTGTTTTGTTGGGACCAATTAACAGTACTTCGTTGCATGGATGATTAAATGTCTAGGTCAAATTAGCATTTCTTTGTTTATATGCTGAATTGATGTTGATTAGTTTAAATGATAAAATGGTAACCGTAGTTTAATTTGGTTTTATTTTCCTTTGACTGTTGATGAGGCTTTAATTTCCGTTAATTGGTTCATTTCTATCAGTCTGATAAATTTCTTAGTTCACTAGTATCAAGGTTAAATTGCTTTTACTCCCTTCAAATAAAATTTAGGTTTGTTCATGTTGATTTTTTGCCTATTTGGTTTTTTTTTGGAAATAAATTGATTCAATTTTAGTCTATGATTTGATTTGTTATTTGTCAATTCAATCAGTGTTAATTGGTTTTTATTATTGCAAAGTTTAATTAGATTCAATGTTTGGATATAGGTGCTTAGTTACTTTATTAGATAACCTTAGTTAAATTTTAATTGGGGTGAGAGGGTTGGGTTCAGTTAATTCAAGCTGTAATTTTCAGAATGACAGAAGGGTAGTTTGGGCATGAAAAGGGTAGTAGATTGAAAAATAGTAATTACAATGAAGGTTTAAGGGTAGTAAAGGTATTTTGAGGCTCAAAGAGCATAGTAGAAGCTCCTAGAATAGGATTTTAGTGTATATTTCATATAATTTAGGGAATAACTTGAGAAACAAGTTAAGAAATTGAGGTTTAAAGTGAAAAATGGGCAGGGGCTACAATAGAAAACAAAAATCTGATTTTTTAACCTAGGGCTGCCTATAAATTGTCCCTCTCATGACTTTTAAAGGGGTTCTTCTTCAGCCAAACGAGCTCCTCAAAAAGAATTCACTCTAATTCGACATTGGCCTTGGATAATCTAGAACTCTCCCTAGTTTTAGTTTCAAAAGAAAATCCAAAAAAAAAAAAATCAAAAAATGAAACAAGCAAAAACATATAGTAATTATTGTTCCATTGAAAATCATCCTAATCTCAAGTCATTTCGAGTTGTTGGTGGTTGATCCTGGTAATTATTGGTCAAATTGAGTTATCATTGATTGTTGGGATTCTCTATTTGTATGGAGGTTATTTTAATTTGAATTTTGGGTGTTATTTGGGCTTCTAAAACATTCTAGGATTTGAAGCATTTTGGTTTGATTTACTTTACTTCTGGGGTTTGTTTGGTCACTCTTACTGCTAGAAATTAGCTATAGCTATTGCTGTTACACTTGTTGTTGTTGATCTTTACCTTCTCCCTGTTATTTTTATTTCGAGGTACACTTTTCGAATCATATTGATGTAGCCTTGAATTAAAGGTGAAATGGAAAGTGTTCACTGGATCCATGTTTATTTGGACATTATTTGTTGCCTACAGTTCAGTAAATGTTAATGAAATAGATGCTTTGTTTTATATTTTACATAAATGATAGACACATGATTGTATAAGTAGGATTGTTTGTAAGTGATTTGGGCTGACTGAACTGGACTTGTAGCATGCTGGATCGTTAATGTTTGATCAATTAGAGTTATGTAATTCCTTGTTAATTATCACACAAATAAAGTTCGAATCTATGCAAGTTAGTTATTCATGACAGTGTTGTAATCAGGTAGTCTAGTTGATTATTCGAGATTTGAGTTCATGTATTCTTCTGTCCAGTATTTCTAGCTTGTTACTGCCTTGGGAAATATTTGGGAAATCATTGATTAGTAAACACATGAGATAATTGGGTTGAGAAATTAAATCTAAACTGAGTTACAATCTGCTTGGAACCTGCAATTTGTTAGGCTCGTTAACTGATTTCTGGGTTGAAGCTATTGGGCTACACTGAAGCCCAGCACGCATTTCGCTCTCCTATTCAACTGGGAATAGAGAATCAAACCTGGTCTAGGAATGTCGCCAGGTGTTAATAATTCAAACTGCGTTGTCTTCGTCGTCTGGGCTCGATACTTACTTCGTTCCAAGTGGACGGAATTTGAAGAACTAGCTACCTTGGGCCCCGCTCTTTGGGCCTAAATGGTTTGGGGTCAGGCAGATGTTTTGCTTTCTTCTTTATTAAAAGTAGTTAATTAGGGCTTTAATTGCCTTGTTGGAGAAAATCCCAAAAGCAGAAAATTGTAGTCACCTTCTAAGTTTGCCTTTTAACATAAGATGAGATGAGCCTCGCCAAAACAAAACAATTGTGGGGCCCTCAATAAGTGATTATTAAAATACTTAGAAGTTGGGAGGGCCGTTAAGTGAATTTCACGGCGTTCCCTAAATAACATGGCGCGAGACTCTCTAGGGCCGATTTAATCAAATTACATTCTTAAACTCGGGTGTGTATTGATGCTACCCAAATATAAATCTCAACGAAGTTTGAATGTGTTAATAACCATGGGTGCCTTGATGGCGACAGGGTTAGAAACGCGTTTTCACGATGTCGTAATTTCTATAAAACAAATAATGATCAAAAATTGGTTCAAAATATGGAGACGAGCCTCACCGAACAAAAAAAAAAAGTGGGGCTGAGTAATTGGTTATTAAAAAATGATTAGAATTTGGGCTATTTAGCGAAGTTCAATGGCCTTTCCCAAACAATATTATGTTAGAACCTTTAAGTTTGATTTAATTAAATTACGTTCTTAAACTCAGGTGCGCATTGATGCGACCAAATCCAAATCTCGACGAAGTCGAAATGTGTTGACGAACACAGGTGCCTTGATTGTGATGTGGTCAGAAACGCATTTTCCCCACGTCGCAAGTATTTTAAAATAAATAATGATAAAGCGCTTTATAAATAAAAAGCACATAAGCTAGCATGTATTAAAATCATATAAAATCAAATACAACAATTAAGCGACCGTGCTAGGCTTACAGAACTCGGGAATGCCTAACACCTTCTCCCGGGTTAACAGAATTCCTTATCCGGATGTTTGGTTCGCAGACTGTAATAGAGTTATATTTTTCCTCGGTTCGGGATTCAACCGGTGACTTGGGACACTATTAATCTCCCAAGTGGCGACTTCAAATAATTAATAACCAAATCCCATTTCTATTGTCCTTTAAGTGGAAAAACTCCTTTACGCCCTCGTGCGTGTGTATAGTGAAAAAGGAGGTGTGTCAGATAACAAATAGTCGATTCGAATACACATCCCTATTAAGGCCGAAGGATTTCTAGTCAACAATTATTCTGGCTTTTGAATTCTGAATAAAGGACTACTCCTCCTCGGTAAAACTAACGTTTAGAAAATAATGACTGCCAACAACATTCATAATTATTCTTAATACTTGAAGGCTTTAGATGTAACTTACTACATATTATTGGAAAAATCCTTTTCTCTAGTAAGAGAATGTCCAACCTCTCACTGCAAGAACCACCATCTACTACCACCAATATCCCACCAAAGCCACCGGATAAATCTAGCCACCAATCACAAAACTCTACTTCATATAAGGAAACTCTCCTAAGATACGAATTCACTACCAAAGTAGTAACTCCTCCACCTCAAGATTTAGAAAATCATATGGATATGGACATTGCCCAAATCCAAGTTGATGATCCAAGCCAAAATGATTTAACTAGATCATTAAGACAAATAAACCTCAGCCAAGATGACCTTCATCAAATGTATATGCCTTGGAAAAATTCGATCAACATCAAACTAATAGGGAAGAGACTTATGCAACACTACCTCAGAAAGAAATTACAAGACCAATGGAAACTCAACGAGATTTTCCCTCTAATTGATCTTGGAGAAGACTACTATACAGTCAAACTAAGTAGTGAGGAAAACATGACAAAAATCCTACATAATGGACCTTGGTTCATTAATGGTTTTTTTCAATCTACTCAAAAATGGGTTCCAAACTTTGTTGCAAACAAAGCACAACAAAACTTAACTGTCATTTGGATCCGACTACCACAATTACCCACTGAGTTATATGATGGAATAGTCCTTGAAAAAATAGGTAATTCAATTGGCAAACTTCTCAAAGTGGATGCTTGCATCTCAGCTACACTTAGGGGACGTTATGCCAAATTATGTGTTGAACTTCCACTTGACCAGCATGTCCAACACCACATACTCATTGGACAACATAAACAATCAATCCTGTATGAGGGAAATGGTATATTGTGCAAATATTGTGGCAGACTAGGACACACGACTCAATATTGCACACAAGGAAAGCTGCCAATCACTGAAAGAAAAACCAATGCAAAGGAAATCCATGCAGAAAAGCAAGGTAACAGCCAACAAAATTTAGAAGAAGAAGGAGAATGGATGACAGTCAAGTTCCCAAGAAAAGGTAAAGCCAAAATGGCAAATGCCTACACTGCCACAACTAAACCAAATCCCCTTCCAGGTATGAATGTCCACTTGTTCGATGCAAGATCAGGTATGTACCTCAAAACTCAACACTTATACTATATTAACAAGCAACTACTAACCAACCTTCCTAAAGCCATATCAATAATTCATCCGCTAGATTGGATCAAAGTTTATTCAATAATTACACGCATTTGAACCAAATGGAGGAAGACAAAAGCAGCTTCAAAAGCCTACAAAACCAGTCCATGGTTTTGAATGATCTTCAAAAAAAAAATTTGTAATATTTTGCGTGCAAGTCAAGTGACAAATGGCACATTAAAACCCACCCATCCGACTAACAAAGTGAATAACAAAGAAATGTATAATAACTTGGAAATAGACTCCACCCCCAACCCATCCAATAAGATTGATAACAATACTATCATTACCCCTAATAATACTAACCTACCTCTTAATGATCATTTTACCCCCATGCATGCATGTCCGTTAACCACTACCCAATCAAATGACAAACATTTGGATGATCTCCACGACCAAGTGGCAAATGACATCTCCATGGGAGATTTTGATATAAGAAACACGCAAGTATGTGCCTCCCAATCACAAATAGAGCCAATCATTAGAACTACTACTACTTCGTCCACTACTCCACCCCTATAAATACTATCCCAACTTCAAAAAATGGCTAGAATCTCCCTTCCCCTCAGAAGAAGATACCGACTCCTCAAATATTCCGCCTATCACGCAACCAAAATATGAACAACCTTCCCAACTTCCCTCCCATCCTCAACAATATCCGGAAATCTATGCCCAACCACCAACACCACCAAATCACCTTGCCCAATCATGGAAAGAATTGTGTCTTCAACGCCATGCAGTAACTTTCAATATGGAAATCAATGGCCAGGAATCGATCCTAGTGAGACAAAACACTCACTTCCTTGCCCAACTCATCTCAGAGGGTATGAACTTAGCAATGAAAAATTATGTGAACCAAATATGCTTAACCAATATACTCCAACCATTAGCTCCCAATATGAACCAAAACTTGCTGAACAACATGTAGCAAATATGGAACATTCAACATTACCCAAACCAAGAAGTCTTATAGAACCCTCCCATAAACGTACCCTTCTTTGCACCGGAGGACATGATGCTCTTCAACCCAATCTTCATCCAATGGAGTGCTCCAGTCTTCCCCAACCATCCAGACCCAAAACCAGATCCCATGGAAGAGCAAGTTCAACAAATGAACGTACCAAATCAAGTAGGGAACCAAGAGGGAGACGAGGCAGTGGAAGACTTAGCACACTTAGTATAACTAGTTGTGACTCTTTCAAGTCTAAACGAGGTAAAAATATTGATATTCACGGAGATTCTCGACAGGAAGTATATCTTCAGTTGCCCGATGACATTGTAAAAGTGCTCGTTGGACATCTGTCCACCTCAGGACCAACAGTGGGAAAAAATGTAGTGATCATGATTCCATCCCAAAGAGTGATGCAAAACACCAACCGCCCAAATAATATGCCCATGCACCAGCCCACTAACGTAGTCATTTGGAATGTTAGAGGTGCAAATAATGAAAATTTCACCAGAAACTTTAGAGAACTAATGGACTGACATAGGCCGTGTCTAGTCTCTCTACTCGAAACAAGAATGGAAAGCCACCTCTCAATATTGGAAGCATATAGTTTTACAGAGATGATAGAAGTGCCTTCCAATGGACAAAGTGGAGGTTCTGTAATCTTTTGGAACAATGAGCTGGTCACCGTCAAAAACTTCAATAGGAATGGAGAAGCTATTCATGCCATGATTGAGGTTAGACCTAAAACCTTAACTTGGATAATTAGTGTTATATATGCTAGTAATAATGTTAATTATAGATATATTTTTTGGGATAACCTAAGGAAAATGTATGATAGTTACAAAGGACCTTGGCTAATAGGCGGGGATTTTAATGAAATAACTAACGTCTCGGATAGGTTTGGTGGTAGGGCTATTAATCCAAGGAGAGCAAAACCCCTCTGAAATTTCCTAGACTATTGTAATCTATTAGATTTAGGCTTTAAGGGGTGCAAATACACTTGGATAAATTTTAGAAAAAACAATAATGGTTTGATCATGGAAAGACTTGATAGGGTCTATTAAAATGAAGGTTGAGAGAAGCCTACCCCAATTCCACTGTCACCCACCTCCCTAATGTCCATTCGGACCATAATCCCATTTTGATAAACTTGAACAACATCATTAATTCCACTAGGAATAAACCTTTCCAGCTAGAAAGTTTTTGGTGTAATCATCCAGAATTTAGCAACTTAATATCCGTCAATTGGGGTGACAAAGACTTACTAGAAGGCACGGAAAGTTTCAAAGATATGGTGATAAGTTGGAAAACCCAAACCTGTGGAAACATCTTTACTAGGAAAAAGAAGCTCCTTAATAGAATAAATGGCATCCAAAATTCCCCAAACTACCAAACAAGCAGTTTTCTCAGGAATTTTGAAACCAAGCTAGTTGAGGAATTTAATTCAATCCTGAGACTAGAAGACGATTATTGGAAAATAAGATCACGGTTTGATTGGTTACACGAAGGAGATGCTAACACTAGATTCTTCCACATCAAGTCCACAAATAGAAGACGAAGAAAGAACATAGTTTTCTTTATGGATGACTTAGGAAAGTAGATAGAAAATCCTATGCTAATAAGAAATCAGGTCACAAATTATTTTCAAAGTTTATTCATCACCTCCCGTAAGTGCTCTATCAAATGTAATGACACTGCTTATTACTCGCACAATTGTGACCTATCAATCCTTGATAAACCCCTCACAAACCACAAAATTAGAAAAGCTATCTTTTCATTTAAACCATTCAAAGCACCAGGACCGGATGGCCTTCATCCTTTTTTCTTCCAGAAAATTTGGCATCTATTAGGAGGGAAAATAATCAAGCTTTGTCACAATATATTTGCTACCAACAAAATTCGTCGAGAGATGAACCACACGTATATCTGTTTAATCCCCAAAATAAATAATGCTAACTTATTAAAAAACTTTCGTCCTATAAGTTTATGCAATGTTATTTACAAAGCCATTACCAAGATAATTGCAAATAGGATAAAGCCCTTCCTAGACCACCTGATAAATATTGAGCAATCCAATTTTATAAAGGGAAGAAGAGGAAGTGATAATGCTATTATAATTCATGAAATCCTAAGATACTTCAAGAAATGTAAGAGAAAGGGGAAAATGATCCTCAAGCTTGATCTAGAGAAAGCCTTCGATAAGATCAAATGGTCCTATATCTATCGAACGCTTAGGTACTATAAATTCCCTAAAGACATTACAATCTCATAATGAATGCTTTCACAACTAGCTCATTCTCAATCCTCGTTAATGGAAATAAAACTGAAGAATTTACCCCTTCTCGAGGAATCAGGCAGGGTGACTCCCTATCCCCTTACCTTTTTATTCTATGTATGAATATGTTATCTAACAATATTAAGCATGAGGTGGATATCAAGAACGGGACACCACTTAGACTTAACGCCTTGGCTCCTAGTATATCCCACCTTTTTTTATCGGATGATATAACTCTTATGGGAGAAACAAACTATAAGACCATCACCAGCATTGATCGATGCCTAGACAATTTTAGTAAGTTTTCAGGCCTAAGAGTTAACAAAGCCTAATCTAAATTAATAGTGTCCAATAATTGTTGTAATGACACAAAGACTCTTTTAACAAATACACTGGGAATAACATCAATTACTAGCTTTGGGAACTACTTAGGCTTTCCCATGATAAATTCCATCCCAAGGCATACACACTACCTCCCTCTCCTCGATAAAATGAGACACTCAACAACTGGAATGCTAAATGGATCCGTATGGCTGGTAGATGTACTCTCATAAAGTCCACCCATAACACTCTTCTCAATCACCTTATGCAAGCATCCATTCTTCCTAAAAAAACCTCAAGGAAATCGACAAAATCCAAAGGAATTTCTTATGGGGTACTACCCAGGACCAAAAGAAGCTACACCTAATTAATTGGCATTGTTACTAAGGAAGTTTTCAAAGGGGGGGTTAGGTATTAGAAAAGCCTACCAAAAAAACCAAACCCTAATCACTGGCCTAGCTTGGAGAATACTCAATAATACTCACTCCCTATGGCAAAGGTTCTAATTAGTATTTATGGGAGAAAAAAGAAAACAATTGGCTCATCAATCACTTGGAAAAGTCTTTTGGAAGGATGGAATATCTGTAGAGGCATTAGATGGCCAGTTCATAACAACTCATGTCACAACATTTGGGACACAAATTGGATCCCTATTTATAAGAACCTTAGGAGCAGTATACAAGGTCCTCTCCCAAAAGGAGAGGATAAACTACAAACTAAAAATATTAGGGATAATAACACTTGGTGCTTAGAAAAAATCTTCTTGAACTACCAACCCCTTTAAAGAATTGTATTAATTCTATTCCCTGTAATAATGAAAACTCAGTTGTCCTGAGTAATATATGTCGGAGTATCACCTTAAATGAACTGTTTAAAACCTCTTCATCCTAATTAATTGATTATAACAACAACAATTACATAAATAGAATCTGGCTCCGGAAGCTCCAATGTCCTAACAAAATCAAATTCCTCATATGGAAAATATACAATGGGCTCCTTCCCACAAGAAGCTTGTTATCAAACATTGGTATAAACATTGATCCTTTATGCCCAATATTTAAAAATAATAGGGAAACTATTCGACACATATTTTGGGAATGCCATATAGCCAAATACATTTGACACAAATTTGGTATCAATACTTTTGACAAACCTAGCAATAAACTTTGGATGGATTTTCAGTTGAACACACAACCAAAAATAAGCCCCAAATATGTACATTGGCACCAATTACTTCCTTTTATAATATGGGAAATTTGGAACAACAGGAATCAAAATTATATTAATAATAATACCAATCCTATCAATATTAATAAAATATTTACTTACACAAATGATTACTTCTACACTAATAAAAATGTGATAGTGGAGAGGACTATATTATTAAAAATAAAGTGGATGAAACCACCCTTAGGGTGGTACAAAGCAAATATTGATGGTGCTTTTGACATAAAAATCATGGAAGGTGGCATTGGAACTGCAATATGTGACTCGAGAGGAAGCTGGTGTCTAGGATCATCGATGAAAATTCTTGCAACATCACCATTACAAACAGAACTTATGGCTCTACGCCACAGTCTTCAATTAATAATCAAGGAAGACCTCTTCCCCGTGGAAGTAGAAACTGATGCAAGGGATATATTAAACATAATATACAATAACACCCTTACTAACGACAAACTCTCCTTTGAATGCAGATCATTAGTGGAGCAGGCAACCAAGCAAGGGAGGATATCACTCATCCATAGCTTCAGACAAGGAAATGGTGTGGCTCACTCTTTGGAAAATGAAGCTCTCAGAAAAAAGACCTTTGATAAACTATGTATTTTTGCTAAGCCTCCTAATGTTGTAATCGATCTCTGTGAAAGAGATATGGAGGACTATGTTTATGTAAGATTGTGTAGTACCAAACAATGCGACACTCTAGCTGCTCTAGGAAATATTAGTGCCATAGATGGCCTAATGTTTGGTAACAGTGCTGCATGTATAAACAATATCTATAGGCAGGAGACAACCCTCCCTATTTAGTCTTTTATATATATATATATATATATATATATATGAATATATTTACTTTCCCTTTAAAAAAAAAAAGAAGGCTTTAGATGTGATTTTGACTTTGAAGCTTTCAATTGGTCAAAATGCTTTTATGATCATTTATTACTAAGACGGTGTAGCATTTTGTACTAGCTTAATTGCTAGCCAATTACTAGTGTATTAGAACGTTGTTGTCGAGTCATCATGGCCTTGAACTTAGTCATTACATGGACTCTCTTGCTATCCATTAGTATTATATTAATCAAGTTAATTTTGAGAAAAGAATATTGAAAAACTGTAGTAAGATGATTATAATTACCATACGAAAAGAATGTGGACATCACAAGTGTTATGGAAACAGCAATGTAACAAATCAAATCAGACTTCTCTATTCAATATTAAGTGGCAATTGGTATGGAAAAATATATTTGAAATGGGTAGGCCCAATCATTTGAACCATGTTGCATTAACAGATGGGGATGAAAAGGCTGATTTAGAATTGAAGCTTATAGATTACTAATAATAAGTGAATTTAACTATTTTCAAGCCCTAAATGATCACCTTCTTACATAGTTTTGATAATGAAAGTGATAACAATATGCTCTTATTAGTATTTTTCTTGATGTGTAGGCTATATATGACTAGGGAAGGCTAGGGGGCTCTTTTGGAGTCAAAAATGAAGAAAAAGAGGCCAATTGTAAAATACCCCAAGTGAACCACGCAAAAACAGGCTGAAAGATCAGAAAAGTGAGTCTGCCGCGATTTACATTGCGACCGGGGCAGAACCGCGGTGGAAGATAGCTGCAGATAAGGTTGGTTTCCGCGGGGGTATTTGGCCGCGTTTCTACCGCGACCACGGCTGAACCGCGGTAGGCCTGCTAAAGGCCAAGGGCAAAATGTGTCAAATCATGCATTTTAGCCCTAAAACCTATATTAGTCACTAGGTTTCGCCCATTAGAGGCATGTATTGATGTCTTTGAGTTCTTGGAAGGAAAAACAAGTATGAGAGAATAGCTTAAACATATTTCTTCTTCCCTTTTTATTTTTATTGCTAGATTATGTTGAATATTAATTTAGTTTGTTTACTCATAGTTATAAGTAGCTAATTTTCATGTCTAAGGTCTTGATGGAACCTATTGGGGGTTGAACTTCTCGTTTATGCTAATGCAAATTTGCCGGTTTTAATCTTTATTTATTCAACTATGTTCTTGTTGTAGTTAATTGACATGATCCTCAATTAGCTGTGCCTATTTAGTGTGCATAACTTGGAAAAGAGTGCATATTTAGGTAGTTGTTAAATAAAACCTCTCCTAAAGTAATATGAGGAACCTATAACTGCAGGTTTAAAGGCGAGATTAGAAATAACGAAGCCTTGGTGCAATTTTAATTGAACTATGTCAATTAAAGCTAGCTAGTGTAGCTCGGAAAAGTGAAATAGTATATTACGGTAATTGCTCGGGAGAGATTTACGATAAGTTGAGTGTTCATTGTTGATAAAGTGGGTTGGTAAATTTGTATGAATCATAAAGAGAAGGGATTCCATCAATACGGGAAGTCATTTCCTTAGTGTTTCTCTCATTCTTGTCTATAACCTTTGTTAGTTAGTTATAGCTTGTTGGTTTTCTACAATCTTAATTAGTAGTAAAACCTCCAATTGTCATTCAAAATTCTTGGGAAGCTGGTTCTGAAGAATTGAGTGGGTCTAAAGGTGGTAGTTGATAGGTTGACTCTCTGTGGATTCAACCCTGGGCGTAATACTCGGGTTTTATTTGAAACGTCCGCAGAGTCCTTTTTAGAGGGCATACTTGGGCGGTATCAAATTTTAGCACCGTTGCCGGGGAGTTAACGGAAACAATCAATTGCCATTTCTAGAGTTACAAAAAGAAATTCTTGGTGTAGCTTGTTTCTTTACACACAATTTTGATTGAAACTTTTGACAGTTGACTAGGTTGCACATGTGTATGCCTAGAATCTCTACAAGGACTGGAGAAACGCTTGAAGGACTAACATACTCTGAAAAAATATTCCCTGTGTTGAACCGTGCCAACAAAAGACTTCAACCATCTCAACAGATAGACAAACTCGAAACTGATATGGAAAACGTAGACAATCCTAACGGAGAAGGCAGGAACTAGCAAGATGGCTTAAATGCTGGAGTGGCGGCACCTCTTGTGCTGGAGGGTGCATTTTATGTCTAGGCAGAACCAACATCTGACAATTTGGCAACTGCCATTATTGTGCCTGCGATATAAGCTGAATCATTCCAGATTACAAACAATATGTTGCACTTGTTGCAAAACAAGTGACTCTTTTCTGTAACGCAAGTAGAAGATACTCAGCAGCACATAAAGAATATCCTGTCCATATGCAAAACTCAGAGGCAGCCCAACGTGACTCCGGAAGTAATCAAGCTACTATTATTTCCTTTATCACTGATAGGAGCTACTCAGATTTGGCTATTATCACTCCCCATAAACTCCATTGAAACTTGGGATGAGTTAGTCAAGCAGTTTCACAACAAGTTCCACCCACCCAACAAAACAGCGCAACAAATTGATGAGATTGTGAGCTTCAAAACGAAACCTATGGATACTTTGCACGAGACATGGGGAAGGTTCAAAGGAATGTTGGTGATGTGTCCCCATCATGGTATTCCAGAGCAGATGTTGGAAAAATGTTTTTACATGAGAATTTCTGAAAGTATGAAGAATATTGTGCATGCCTCAGCTGGTGGGGCATTTTTGAGCAAGACATGGAGAGAAGGGCAGAATCTGGTAGATAAAATGGCTCAGAATTAAGGGTGGACGACCAGGAATAAACCTATCACTCCGGTGGTGCACTCGGTGCCTCTTGATCCTTCCAACATTATGGCAGAGAATGTGGCGACTCTTTTGAAACAGATCAGCATCCTCACCAAAAAGGTAAGAGTCATGACAAACACAGCAGGTACACATAGTTGATACTACCAATGGGGGCTAGTGCACATCTTGCATCAGTGAACCAATTGGTAATCCATGGAATGTAGAGCATGACCTTCATCATCAGCAACCTGAAGATATGAGTTCTGTGGCTAACTATGGGGGTCAGAGTCAAGGAAATCACAACTGGTGCCAGCAGAATTGGCAACAGTACAGGTCGCCGCAGCCATAATACAATGCTGGGAACATGGGACGTATGAGACCCAACAACAACATGGCACCTTATCCTAGACCGCAAGGGTACAATAATCAGTAGCAAGTGTACCACCCACCTCAGCAGCAGCATGGTGGGAGACAAGAAGATGGGTTCGCTAGACTGGAAACGATGATGCAGCAAGTGATTGGGTCCAATGCAAAGATAAATGAAATGGTAGATGCACATGACGCAACTATTAAAAATATTGAAATGCAGGTGGGACAAATTGCTATGTATTTGAATAACCATCCCCAAAGGACATTGCCTGCAGATACCCAAAGCAACCCCAAAGACAGGGCCTAAAGCAGTTGATGGCAGTGAGTCTCCGTAATGGTAGAGATATTGATGTTGAACAGGAGAGATCTCGAGAGTATATACAGGTTGAGACACTCATTCAGGTACCTATTGAGCTGGATGAATCAACAAGGCTGACAAATGTGATAGTCCAGCTTGCTCGTGAAAAACAGAATATTCAGCAAGAGACCGAAAAGGTTGTGAAAACAGTAGAAGAGCCGGGGGTTGAGGTAGTAGCTGAGAGAGGAAAGTCCCAAGTCACTGGGAACAAAAGACCTCCTGCACCATTCCCACAGAGATTGGACAAGCACCAAAAGGAAGAGTAATACAAGAAGTTCTTTGAGATGCTCAAGTAGATTCATGAAAGTATTCCATTGATTGAAGCTATAAAGGAAATGCCTGGGTACGAAAAGATGATTAAATATTTGATGTCTTAAAAGTTTGACTTCCAAGACTTGGCCACAGTACACTCACGAAGACTTGTAGTGCAGTGGTAAGTAGACTTGTTGCTGAAAAGCTCTCTGATCCAGTGAGCTTTACTATTCCATGCACTCTTGGGAATTATGCCTTTGCAAAGGCACTCAGTGACTTAGGGGCCATCATTAATCTTATGCCCCTGGTTATTTACAAGAGGTTGGGCACTGGTAGAGCTAGATGCAGCTGGCTGACATGGACAGTGAAGCATCCATTTGGGATCCCCGATGATGTGCTTATTCAGGTGGGTAAATTCGTGTTCTTTGCAGATTTTGTAATCTTGGATTGCAAGGGGGATGAAGAGATTCCTATCATTTTAGGAAGACCATTCTTAGCCACAGGGAGAGCCTTAATTGATTGTGAGACTGGGGAACTTAAGATGAGGCTCAATGACGAGGAGATTATATTTAATGTATCGAAATCTATGAGGTGACCAAGTGAGTTTGCCAATTGTTCTCTAATTGATGCCGAGGATGTGATCGTACAGTCCAATGATGAAGTGTTGATGGTGGAGGATCCCTTGGCTTCCGGTTTGATGTATTTGGTGGAGGCAAATCGTGTGAAGTTGGCAGAATGGGTGTTGGCTTTGGAAGGTAGGGGGTTTAGGGATAGAAATCTTGATTTTGAACCCCTACACTTGGAGAAGAGAGAGAGTCCTCCAGCTAAGCCATCTATTGAAGAACAAACGAAGCTGGAGCTAAAGCCCTTGCCAGCCCACCTCAGGCATGAATTTCTAGGACCTGACTCCACTTTACCTGTTATTATCTCATCTGGTTTGTTACATGTTGAGTTGCAACAGCTTTTACAGGTACTGAAGAAATGCAAAACTGCCATCGGGTGGACCATGGCAGACATCAAGGGGATCAGCCCCGCTTATTGTAAGCACAAGATTCTGCTGGAAGAGGGACATAGACCTTCCAGGGAACATCATAGGAGGGTGAACCTGAATATGAAGGAAGTAATAAAATGGTTCGATGCGGGAATCATCTTTCGAATTTTTTACCGCAGCTGGGTTATCCCAGTTCAATGTGTGCCTAAGAAGGGTGTCATGACGGTGGTGAAGAATGACAAAAATGAACTGATCTAACGAGAACCGTCACCGGTTGGAGAATATGCATGGATTATAGAAAGATGACTATTTCCACCCAAAAAGACCACTTCACACTTCCCTTCATTGATCAGATGTTGGAAAGATTGGCAGGGAGGTCACATGTTTGCTTTCTTGGCTGGTACTCAGGGTACAACCATTTCTCTATTGCACATGAGGACCGAGAGAAGACTTTCTTTACATGCCCTTATGGCATTTATGCCTTCAGAAGGATGTCATTATGGCCTTTGCAATGCACCTGCCATATTCCAACGGTGCATGATGGCCATTTTCACTGATATGGTTGAAGATATAATGGAGGTGTTCGTGGATGACTTCTTAGTGGTGGGGAATTCATTCGACGACTGCCTTGTGAATCTGAAATGGGTGCTGAAACATTGCATCGAGACTAATATGGTGCTGAACTATGCCATTTCATGATACAAAAAGGCATAGTCTTAGGGCACCGGGTGTCAAGCAAGGGGATAGAGGTAGATCGAGCCAAGGTTGATGTCATAGCAAAGCTGCCTCCGCCAACTTCAGTCAAAGAAATAACAAGTTTTCTTGGACATGCTAGTTTTTACCGGCGGTTCATTAAAGACTTCTCCGAAATCGCCAACCCTCTCTGTATGTTATTAGAAAAAGATCGACCATTTGTATTTTCTGATGCTTGCAGGGTAGCATTTGAGGAGCTGAAACAAAGGCTGGTCACAACACCAATCATTGTTGCCCCCAACTAGGAGCAACCTTTCTAGCTAATGTGTGATGGTAGTGACTACGAAGTGGGGGCGGTGCTAGGCCAGCGGAAGGAAAAATTGATGCATCCAATCTACTATGCAAGTAGAACGCTGAGTGGAGACCAGCTGAACTATACGGTGACTAAGAAGGAGATGTTAGTTGTGGTATTTGCATTCGACAAGTTTCGGTCCTACCTGATAGGATCGAAGGTAATTGTATACACTGACCATGCAGCTCTTAGATATTTGATAGAAAAGGAAGACTCTAAGCCACACCTGATTTGTTGGGTGTTATTGCTGCAAGAGTTTGATCTTGGAATACGTGATCGAAAGGGCACTGCGAATCAAGTCGTTGATCATCTATCACCACTTGAGGGAGCTGAAAACACAATTGAAGTTGAGGACATTCTGGAAACCTTTCCAGATGAGCAACTGCTCGTAGCCAACCATATGGAAGCACCATGGTATCCGGATTTTGCCAATAGCATGTGGTATAGTCCCTCACGCCCTTTCTTAGATCCAGAGGAAGAGATTCTTTCGTGAAAGATGTATTTACTATTGGTATGAGCCCTATTTCTTTAAAATATGCCTGGATAACATTATCCGGAGATGCGTCTCCGAGATGGAACAATCTTCTATTTTGCAGGCTTGTCATGCATCATCTTATGGGGGTCACTTTGGAGGAGTAAGGACTGCAGCAAAGGTGCTTGAGGCCAGATTTTTCTGGATGTCAGTGTTCAAAGATGCTCACACATGGGTAAAGGGTTGTAATGAATGCCAATGCACCGGGAGCATCTCCCGGCGCCACGAGATGCCCACGAAACTGATTTAGGAGGTTGAAATGTTCGATGTCAGTGGATAGATTTCATGGGTCCCTTCGTTAGCTCTTACGACAATAAGTACATTTTTGTTGCTGTAGACTATGTGTCTAAGTGGGTGGAAACTGTAGCGTCGCCTACCAATGATGCAAAGCTGTTGGTGGGTTTATGAAGCAAAACATATTCACCCGCTTTGGGACACCACGGGCGATATTCAGTGACGGGGGAACTCATTTCTGCAACAGGTCATTTGAGAAATTGTTGGCAAAGTACGACGTGTGCCAGAAGGTGGCTACTCTATACCACCTGCAAACCAGTTGTCAGGTTGAGGTCTCCAACAGAGAGATAAAGAGTGTGTTGACAAAAACGGTATACGCCACAAGAACAAATTGGGAAAGGAAGTTAGATGATGCACTCTTGGCGTATGAAACAACATTCAGGACACCAATATGTATGTCTCCATACAAGTTGGTGTTTGGGAAAGCCTGTCACCTACCGGTAGTACTTGAGCACAGAGCGTGGTGGGCATTGAAACAACTGAATCTTGACATTGAAGCTGCGCGCTCGTCAAGAGTCACAGAACTGCATGAGCTTGAGAAGTTCGATACCTTGCTTTTGAGAGCACCAGACTGTATAAGGAAAGAATGAAGAGGATGCATGATCAGCACATTGTGGAGCGAACTTTTAAATCCGGGGAGATGGTACTACTATACAACTCAAGATTGAGGTTGTTCCCAGGCATGCTAAAATCATGATGGTCTGGACCATTTCGGGTAGTTGAAGTCTTCCCGTCACGAGCTGTTGAAGTTGCTACTGAGGATGACTCTTGCACATTTAGAGTCAATGGTCAGTGCTTGAAATAATACATGGCAATGAACGAGCCCAAGGAAGGATCTACACTGCACTTGAACGAGCCGTAGAGGTCAAGCGAGCTGTAAATGTGCTCATCTAAGTCGTGTCGTGATGTTAAATCAAGTGCTGCATGGGAGGCAACACATGAAATTGTTGTAATAGTAATCCATTAGAATATACAAAACAAAACAAAAAAATAAAAAAAGGGCGATCAAAATCTGAATAATGCCCAGACCGCGGTTCCACCGCGACAGCTGTCAAATCGCGGTTGAGACCCCTCTCTGACTTAGACTTTCACGGTTGTACCGCGACCACGGTCTAAATGCAGTACAGAAGGATCTAAAACTATGGTCTACCGCGGTCTTACCGCGACCGCGATAGAACCGCGGTGATTCCATTTTTCTGCCAAGTATGTTTTTTTAATTTTTCCAACCGTTTTCAATTTCATTTTTTCGTAAAATACCCCACCCACCCCTTTATCCCCAAAACCCACGACCAGATCCCCCCAACGTTCCTCTTCTTCTTTCCTTTATATTCTCTCTATTTTTTCTCTTCTTCTTATTCTTTTCTCTCCAAAATCACTCTCCCTCTCACCACACTACTCTCCCACTTCACCAAGCCCTTTCTATCCTCAAACCAAGTAATTTTCTCTTTCTTTTTCTTTAGTTTAACTAATAATTTAGTGTAATTTAGTCTAGTGTCTTGTAACTTAACTCTAGGTAGCAATAGCTTAATTTTTTTATCTTTGTGATTCTTGTTGTTGTATATGGTTGTAGTTGTTGCTAATAGCGTTGTTTGGTGCATATTTGGTTGCACATCCATAGTACTTTGGTTGTAGGGCTTGTTATAGTATTTTGGAGGCCTAGAATTTATTTGTAGGGTGTGATTAGTGCAAGGCTTATGTTGGCCGAAGTTGTGGAGTTTGTGTAGTGTTGTGGGGTGGGCTATGCCCATTCCTAATTATGGGGGATGGTAATTGGCAATGTATGTGGGCTCTAATTTCTTGAATCATGCGGAAGGTGAAAGTGTGGGGTGGTATGACTCATGGAGGACTGCTTTAGTGGATTCTGTGAACGTCACGACACTGCTAGGGGGATTAGTGTGAAGAAATGAACAAAAGGAGATGATGTTTTGATGCCATCGAGTAGCGAAGTCTGAGTAACCACCCATTTTGCACTATTTGGGATGAATTTAATGGTTTGTTTGAACTCTCTGCAAGTACTATGGCTCAAAAGAGGCAGAGGTGACAGGCTGTCCCAGCTCACCAGCCAACTTATGATGAGTCAAGGTTCGTTTCGGAACTGGCAGAGGATGATTTCAATGCTAAGATGTGCAAAAACTTCGTTCCTGAAATTCACATTGACCGAGCAGCCCTCCGGGCGGAAAAGGAAGATATGTATGAGGAGATTTGGAGGAGGCAGATGGAATTCCTATTTGATGAGCCCTGCCTGATCAACATCATGATTGTACGGGAGTTCTATGTGAACTGCCCTACTCCCTCAGGTTGAGATGTGCGTCTGCGGGGTAGGGTAGTCCTAGCACACATTCCCTATATTCGCCAGGCCTTGCAGCTATTTGAGTTCACAGGTGATGCTGACTATTATCGATCGACCGGATGTCACGTGGGAGGTAATGATCGACGACATTTGTGCTTGGGGGAGGCCGACTTGTATAAAGTACTATATCACCTTGAATTCCAACTTTTTTAACGCACTTGGCTAGCAACACGATGGACATGAACTTCAACATGTCCTTACTGACTTGGTGCTTCATCACCAAGAGAGATTTTGACGTAGCTAAGGTCATTGGTGATGAAATGATTTTACAGGGACCGTTGCTTTCAAAGGGGCTTTACTTCCTCTCCTTGGTTACGCAGCTATGCTTACGGAGAAACGTTCCCAATAATCCTACTAATGGGACAGTGGAACCTGAAACACCTTTCGAAGCTTCCTGAATCATAGTGTGAATGGGCCCACAGACAATTGAAATAGATGATGATGATGATGCCCCGATTCCCTTCGCACTATCCAGACGATCAGTTGACAGTGCCGGACCATCTCGCCACCCCCATACAGTGGCCGACTTCTCTATGTCTCAATCTACCCAGCCAATGTTACGTTCCATGGAAGAAGAGGTTGCCTATCTGCACACCTCAGCTGATGGCCTCCACACATGGCTTGACGCCATGTCTCAGAGGCAGGCCCGGTCCGAGGGACGGTTCATGTCCAGGTTCAGTGCATTGTGGCGAGCTTGCAATGTGGACCCTTGCACCGTTTCCGACTCTGATTGAGTCTCAGGGAAGTCTTCTAACTCTTCTGTGGTTTACGTTTTTGATATGACATGGGGATATGCCATAATTTTAAGTGTGGGGTGGGAGACTTACTCTATGTATGTGTTTTACTATAACTAGATATGATGATTGTAGTAGCATGAAAATGTTGTTGTTGTATATAACGGATTGCTGATATTTTAGAAGTACCTGACATGGCCCAATGACGGACACTTGTCGACTTGTTTCTTGGGGTCTAAGTCAGATACATAAAAATAATACAAAAACAAAGGTAGAGGACTCTTCCTGATAACGGACCATGTGGACAGTACTCTTGAGGGAAGTGGTCCATGTCGATTTTTCATTTTATTTTATTTTTCTTTTTATGTAGTGTATTAAGTTCCCCTTGGTTTTTCTTTTAACCACGGTTCTTTTCCAAGGGTTTTTCTTAAACCGGGTTAAGTAGATTTTTCTTTATTAGTGTTAGGACTTAGATGGATAAAAGGCTATAATGCGACCCCTGATGTTCACACCTGCAAACAACTAAAATGAACTTGAGAGTGTAAGGTCTTGGCTTAGTTGTGGAGTTGTAAATCTATGCCTTAATTGTGCATATCTGGTCTGCTTGAACGCTCGTACGTCTGTGTTGATAAACTTATTCTGAATGAGTTATATGCTAAGTGTGTGTGAGATCACTACTTGCATTTTGTGCTTACATGTGATACCTAGGACGTACATGTGTGTTTGCAAAGCAAAATAGAAGTGGTTAAGTCTTAGATATGATTGAGGAATTTCTTTGTGTAAGCTTATTTAATTGTGAATCCACCAGTATATATTGCCATTAGTTAACCCCTTTGAGCCTGAATCCTGTTCGTTGATAACCCTAGAATGAACTATATCCCAGTGTTTGAATAAATGATTGTTTGAACCTATACCTCCTAGAAGCACTTGAATCACGAAAGAATATACAAAAGTCAAAGTGTGGAGTGGTAGGGAGTTAGCGAAAGAAGGGGAATCATGAATGAATAATGATTAGTGCACGCGCTTGGTAGAAAAAAATAAGTAAAACAAAGAAAACAAAATAAATAAAAGAAGAAAACAAAGGAGAAAACAAGAAGCCCGTTGTAGCTAAACAAAGTGGGGATTACATGTGGAACAAAAAATGTGGAGGAATGATTAGGATGAGTATGGAAAAGGAAGTATGTATTAAAGGGAGGTAAGTCACTACTGTTGAAACACGTTCTCAAGGCACTATACTAAAACGTGTGTTCATATTTGTAGGTTTTGATGAATGACAAACTATGCGCAATGGACATATGACGAGGTCCAAGCACAAGCGCGCAATTGATATATAATGAGATTCAAGCACAAGACCAAGATCAAGCAAAGATATAAAGTTATACATGAATCGTTCTTTAATTGTGATCTTGATCCGATAACTTGACTCAAGACTTGGCTTCTCTCGTAAAAACATTTTTATCAAATCATGCATATTTAATTTAAAGCAAAATGATTTTAAATCATGCATATTTACTTTAGTCAAAATGATTTTTAAACATGCCTCTAAAATCTGGACTAAGAAAATCGATTATGTACTTATGATAATCGATTATGTTAAGTCAGCTGCATGACAATCGATTGTGAACTTATGACAATCGATTGTGTTAAGGCAGTGTGCATCAGATTTTTCAAACTTGCATGACAATCGATTGTGAACCTTATGACAATCGATTGTGTTGAGGCAGTGTACATCAAAGTTTTTCAAAGCTACAAAATAATCGATTGTGAACTTATGACAATCGATTGTGTTGAGGCAGTGTCTATCAGACATTTTCAAAGTCATAAAATAATCGATTGTGAACCTTTGACAATCGAGTGCATTAAGGCAGTGTCTAATTGATTTTTCAAAGACTGATATATAATCGATTATTCTCATTGCATAATCGATTGTGTAATTGACAGTTGCCAAAATATTTTCAAAAACCGTCAGGTAATCGATTATAGATTTCTAATAATCGATTGTTTTAAATAAAATCTGAAAAAGATTTTTGAACGTTGCCAAGTAATCGATTGTAGATTTCTGACAATCGATTGTTTTAAGTAAAATTTGGAAATGATTTTTTGAACGTTGCCAGTAATCGATTATTGATCTTAGATAATCGATTGTTAAGCGTAAAATCTGGGAATGATTTTTGGAACGATTGGCAAACAATCGATTGTGGCATTTTGACAATCGATTGTCACTGAGTAAAATCAGCAATTCTTAATTAGCAATTAGGCAACGGTAATGCATGGTTTTGCAACTATAAATACAGCTTCAAATCAGTCTTCTAAAGACAACAACTGATCATATTATTGCTATAGCTTGCATACTATATTGTTCATCACTTTCTATTCATTACATAAGTTTTGAGAGCCAAAATTCTTGACGAAAGTTGTTGCGTTCTTGAGTGTATCTGCTTGCTCATATCTACTCTATTAAGAGAGTCTTGTTTAAGTGAGTGCTAAGTGTTTTATACACTTGAAGGGAAGTGTTAGTCCCTTGTATTGTAAGAAGGAACTTGTGTTTCCTTTGGTTGAAGTCTTGGAGTGTTGTATCTTCGAGCAAAGGTTGTTGAGGCTTGTGTCCTCTGTTTGTAAAGGTTTGTTGAGCAACCGTAAGCTTAACAGTGTTAGTGGAAATCTCGAGAGAGTCTCTCGGGGACTGGACTAGCCACGGGTTGTGGTGAACCAGGATACATCGGTGCGTTCGTTCTTATATATTTACTTATCGCACTTACTTCTTTCCTGCAATTTTTAAATTCCGCAAGTTTACGCTAATTTTTATTATAGCGCTATTCACCCCCCCTCTAGCGTTTAGCGTATTTTCTAACCATTGGTATCAGAGCCCAACTCTCTGAAGACTTAACCGTTGAGAGAAACAATCCATGGCTTCTACTCGTGATTCTTTTGCAGGAATAGGTGAAGGACAATGCTCCACCCGACCACCACTATTCGACGGTACAAACTATGCATACTGAAATGAGAGGATGAGAATATTTGTTCAATCAAATAGCTTTCACCTTTGGAAGGTTATAATGAAGGGAGAACAAATTCCAACCAAAAAGGTTGAAAATAAAGATGTTCCAAAGTCCGAAGATGAATACGATGCGGATGATATCCGAAAGGTGCAAAACAACGCTAAAGCCATTAATTTATTATATTGTGCTGTAAATGCTGATGATTACAGGAAAATATCATGTTGCACAACGGCGAAGCAAATGTGGGACAAGCTGGAAATTACGTACGAAGGTACGGACCAGGTAAGGGGAGCTAAAACTGATTTCCTAACCCATGCATATGAATTGTTTCACATGAAGGAAGGCGAAAAGGTCGATGAGATGTTCGAACGATTTTCAAAAATCGTTAATGATTTACATGCTCTTAAGAAGACCTTCACGGATAAGGAACTTGTCCGAAAAATTCTCCGAAGTCTCACTCCGACATGGCGATCCAAGGCCGACGCAATTCAAGAATCTATTGGCGTTTCAAATGTCACCATCGACGGATTAAGAGGTAATCTTAGAACTTATGAATCTACTATACTTAACCCTCTTGTTGATGATCAAAGGAAACAAAAGATCGCTCTCAAGGCAAGCACAAGCCAACCTCAAAATGATGAGGACGGAGAGAATGAGTTCGGACTCGTTATTAAGAGATTTCAAAAGTTCATGCGAAAAGAGTATGAACGAAAGGGCAAAAAGCAAGGAGATCATATAAAGTGCTATGAGTGTGAAGAAACCTGGCACATTAAATCAAATTGCCCAAATGCCAAAAAGGAGAAGAAACCCTTCAAGAAACAACGAGCATACATATCTTGGGAAGGCGACTCCGGAGACTAGTCGAGTGAGGAAGAAGAAGACGAAGCCGCAAATCTTTGTCTCATGGCTCACGAAAACAATCAAGAAGAGGTATGTCAAATTTCTTCCAAAAATTTCTATTCTCTTGAGGAAATGCAAAATGCTTTTGATGAGTTGTATAGTGAATTTATTAAAGCTTCCAAAACTGTTAAAAGCATAAAAGAAAACGCTTCTTTAAAAGAAAAAGATTTTGAAAAACAACTCTCTTTGAAAGAAAAGGATTTGGAAAAACTGATTTTGGAAAATGAGAAGTTGAAAGAAGAAAACAAATTTTTCGGCAAGAGAAGCGCCGACAAACCCGAGAGCTCTAGTAAAAATTGTACTTCTTGCATGCATCTCAAAAATGAGGTAGAAAGACTTAAGGGCACCCTAGATAAGTTTAATTCCTCTCATAAAAATTTGAATGAAGTTCTTGTTAATTTGAAGTCGACCAAGCATTGCATAGGCTTTGAGAATGAGCCTAAAGAAAAGGTTGAAGCCAACCCCCAACAACTTAAGGCTCAACCTAGGGTTAATAAAACAAACGCTCATCCTAGATATAACAAACCTAGAAATGGCTTTCAACAATCGCAACCTAGAAATAATCATTCTAGAAATAATGCATACTCTAGGCCAAACACTAGAAGAAATTTTGAACCTTGTAGAACACCTAGAAATGGCTTTCAACCTAGAAACAACTATCCTAGAAATGCTGTATATCCTAGAACAAATAGTAGGAGAAATGATTTTCATGAATTGCGCAATAGTCATATTGTCAAGAATAGAGTAAATGAATTTCGTCCGTCCAATTACTATCAACCTAGACGAATGCATAATCCAAATGTTGTTTGTCATTATTGTAGACGAATTGGACATATTGCTGCTGCTTGTTTTACACGACATAGACATAACACTCAATCACATCACTATGATTTGCCTAACCTCCAAGGCCCCAAAATGGCATGGGTACCTAAAACTCATTAATCTGTTTTGTAGGTGTGTTTGAAGGGGTCAAGTGTACTTTGGTACCTTGATAGTGGATGCTCCAAGCACATGACTGGAGACGAATCCAAGTTCCTTCAACTAGAACACAAGGAAGGAGGAAGCGTTATTTTTGGTGATAACAACAAAGGAAAAATTATCGGCATTGGATCGGTCGGTAAGGATGACTCCTCTTCCATTAAGCATATCTTGCTAGTTAAGGGTCTAAAACATAATCTCTTGAGCATAAGTCAATTATGTGACAAGGGAAATCTTGTTTTATTTGATTCAAATGAATGCTTAGTTTTTCGCCGTAGCGATTTTAAAATTATTCTTCGTGGATTTAGAATGGATAATATCTATATGGTTGATCTCGAAAATTCTTCATCTGAATATGTAGATTGTCTTATAAGTAAAGAAGTTGATACGTGGTTATGGCACCGTAGAGTAGCTCACATCAACATGCACCTTTTGAACAAATTTGTTTCACAAAATTTAGTTATTGGTCTTCCAAACTTGAAATTTGAAAAAGACTCTATTTGTGATTCTTGTCAAAAGGGGAAGCAAACAAAAGCATCTTTTAAATCGAAAAATATTGTTTCAACTACTAGACCTTTGCAATTACTTCACATGGACTTATTTGGACCATCTCGCATTGAAAGTCTTGGTAGAAATCGTTATGCTTTTGTTATTGTTGATGATTATTTTAGATTTACATGGACTCTATTTCTTGCTCCTAAAAGTGAAGCTTTTCATAATTTCAAATATTTTCTTAAACGTGTTTAAAACGAAAAGGACACAACCGTCACTTCAATTAGAAGTGATCATGGGGGAGAGTTTGATCACAATCTCTTTGCGGACTTTTGTGACGAACTCGGTATCGAGCACACCTTCTCCGCTCCACGAACACCACAACAAAATGGGGTGGTGGAAAGGAAAAATAGGTGTCTCGAAGAGATGGCTAGAACCATGCTCGATGAGGCTAAGATTCCCAAACATTTTTGGGCGGATGCCGTGAGTACCGCATGCTACGTTTTGAATAGAGTAGTCATAAGGCCAATACTCATGAAAACCCCTTATGAACTCCACAAGGGAAGGAAACCAAATATCTCCCATTTTAGAGTATTCGGTTGTAAATGCTTTATTCACAACAATGGAAAAGATCAATTGGGAAAATTTGATGCCAAATCCGATGAAGGAATTTTTATTGGTTATTCCTCATGTAGCAAAGCATATAGAGTATTCAATAATAGAACCGGAACTGTGGAGGAATCCCCTCATATTGTGTTTTCCGAAAATAATGCTCGCTTGGCGAGAAAGGATTCTGGTTTTGATCTTGCAGGTATTTTAAACTCACTAAGTCCTCAAGACAAAGTACAACAGGAAACTCCGAAGGAAACTCAAGATGAAATCTTGGATCAATTATCGGAGGAAGCGCCACAATTGGAAAAAGAAACGAAACTACCTAACGCATGGAGGACAATCAAAGACCATCCTCTCGAACAGGTAATTGGCAACATTGAACAACAGGTAAGTACCCGAAACTCTCTTAAGAACACCTTAGGACATACTGCTTTTGTTTCTCAAATTGAACCCACAACCATCTCCGAAGCAATTGGGGATGAATTTTGGACCTTGGCAATGCAAGATGAGCTTAACCAATTCAAACGGAATGACGTTTCGGATTTGGTGCCAAGACCCGAAAGTCATACCATAATTGGTACGAAATGGGTTTTTCGAAACAAATTAGATGAAAATGGTGTAATCACTAGAAACAAAGCTAGGCTTGTAGAAAAAGGCTATAATCAAGAAGAGGGTATTGACTATGAAGAAACATATGCCCCCATAGCAAGAAAGCCATTCGTTTATTGCTTGCTTTTGCCTCTTCTATGAATTTCAATTTATATCAAATGGATGTAAAAAGTGCTTTCTTAAATGGTTTTATTCAAGAAGAAGTTTATGTTGCTCAACCCCCGGGTTTTGAAGATTTTAAATTTCCCGATCATGTTTTCAAATTCAAGAAAGCCCTTTATGGCCTTAAACAAGCTCCCCGAGCTTGGTATGAAAGATTGAGCAAATTTCTTTTGGAAAATGATTTCATTAGGGGGAAAGTTGACACCACTCTTTTTATTAAGCATAGAAACAATGATATTTTATTAGTTCAAATCTATGTGGATGATATTATCTTTGGTGCAACTAACAATGCTTTGTGCAAGGAATTTTCTGATTTGATGACAAGCGAATTTGAGATGTCTATGATGGGTGAGCTAACATTCTTTTTGGGGCTGCAAGTAAAGCAAATGAAAGAAGGAACTTTCATTTGTCAAGCTAAATATTGCAAAGAATTGCTGAAACGATTTGAAATGACCAACGCAAAAGCAATGGCCACTCCCATGAGCACATCCGATCATCTAGATAAAGATGAGAAAGGTAAGGAAGTCGACACCAAAAAGTATCGAGGTATGATTGGATCTCTCCTTTATCTTCCTGCTAGTAGACCAGACATCATGTTTAGCGTGTGCTTATGCGCTCGTTATCAATCGTGTCTGAAGGAGTCTCACCTAACTGCGGTGAAACGGATATTGAAGTATCTTGTTGGTACTGTAAATGTGGGTCTATGGTATCCCAAAGGTTCTTCATGCCAACTTGTTGGCTATTCCGATTCCGATTTTGCTGGATGCAAATTGGACCGCAAGAGCACTAGTGGCACTTGCCATTTGCTTGGTAGCTCTCTCGTTTCTTGGTTTAGCAAGAAACAAATAAGTGTTGCGTTGTCCACAACCGAGGCTGAATACGTAGCCGCGGGGAGTTGTTGCGCTCAAATCCTTTGGATGAAACAACAACTCTTGGACTATGGCCTAAGTCTTGATCATATCCCTCTTAGATGTGATAATACTAGTGCCATATGCTTGACGAAGAACCCCGTTCTTCATTCAAGAACAATACACATTGAAATTAGGCATCATTTTATATCACGTTCTCAAGGGTGATGTCGAAATTGAATTTGTTGAAACCAAAGATCAATTGACTGACATCTTTACAAAACCCTTAGAGAAAGAGTTCTTCTTCCGAATTCGTAGTGAACTCGGGATTCTTGACTCCACGTTGATCTAAGTCATGCATTGCATTTTCCCTTTCTCATGATTTCTAACTTGAGCGTCGGAGACGTCTAACGAATTTTTGCAGGTATCGCCCTAAAGGCAGGGGGAACTATAAAGATTGATGCAGAATAATCAATTTATCCTAAGGATAACCGATTTCTCGTTAGTATATAATCGATTATCAAGTATCAATAATCGATTATGTTGGTATTATTTGCTTTATTATGTCTTCTTATGCAACTTTTGCTTAATCAATAAACAAGTTACTCACCTTTTCCATTTTTGCTAATGTCAAAAGGGGGAAGAATAAGGGATATGCACTAATTTTTTATTGGCATAAATTGAGGGGGAATTCATATGTTGAGGGGGAACTAATTGCACATCTAGAGACTTGTTGCATATCTTTACTTGTCTTGAATCGTCATTATGAATTATCAAATATGAATATCCCGACTAAAGTTTGCCAGTATCAAAAAGGGGGAAATTGTTGAAACACGTTCTCAAGGCACTATACTAAAATGTGTGTTCATATTTGTAGATTTTGTTGAATGACAAACTATGCGCAATGGACATATGACGAGGTCCAAGCACAAGCGCGCAATTGATATATAACGAGATTCAAGCACAAGACCAAGATCAAGCAAAGATATAAAGTTATACATGAGTCGTTTATTAATTGTGATCTTGATCCGATAACTTGACTCAAGACTTGGCTTCTCTCGTAAAAATATTTTTATCAAATCATGCATATTTAATTTAAAGCAAAATTATTTTAAATCATGCATATTTACTTTAGTCAAAATGATTTTTAAACATGCCTCTAAAATCTGGACTAAGATAATCGATTATGTACTTATGATAATCGATTATGTTAAGTCAGCTGCATGACAATCAATTGTGAACTTATGACAATCGATTGTGTTAAGGCAGTGTGCATCAGATTTTTCAAATCTGCATGACAATCGATTGTGAACCTTATGACAATCGATTGTGTTGAGGCAGTGTACATCAAAGTTTTTCAAAGCTACAAAATAATCGATTGTGAACTTATGACAATCGATTGTGTTGAGGCAGTGTCTATCAGACATTTTCAAAGTCATAAAATAATCGATTCTGTACCTTTGACAATCGAGTGCATTAAGGCAGTGTCTAATTGATTTTTCAAAGACTGATATATAATCGATTGTTCTCATAGCATAATCGATTGTGTAATTAACCGTTGCCAAAATATTTTCAAAAATCGTCAGGTAATCGATTATAGATTTCTAATAATCGATTGTTTTAAATAAAATCTGACAAATATTTTTTGAACGTTGCCAAGTAATCGATTGTAGATTTCTGACAATCGATTGTTTTAAGTAAAATCTGGAAATGATTTTTTGAACGTTGCCAAGTAATCGATTGTAGATTTCTGACAATCGATTGTTTTAAGTAAAATCTGGAAATGATTTTTTGAACGTTGCTAGTAATCGATTATTGATCTTAGATAATCGATTGTTAAGCGTAAAATCTGGGAATGATTTTTGGAACGATTGGCAAACAATCGATTGTGGCATTTTGACAATCGATTGTCACTGAGTAAAATCGGCAATTCTTAATTGGCAATTAGGCAACGGTAATGCATGGTTTTGCAACTATAAATACAGCTTCAAATCAGTCTTCTAAGGACAACAACTGATCATATTATTGCTATAGCTTGCATACTCTATTGTTCATCACTTTCTATTCATTACATAAGTTTTGAGAGCCAAAATTCTTGACGAAAGTTGTTGCGTTCTTGAGCGTATCTGTTTACTCATATCTACTCTATTAAGAGAGTCTTGTTTAAGTGAGTGCTAAGTGTTTTATGCACTTGAAGGGAAGTGTTAGTCCCTTGTATTGTAAGAAGGAACTTGTGTTTCCTTTGGTTGAAGTCTTGGAGTGTTGTATCTTCGAGCAAAGGTTGTTGAGGCTTGTGTCCTCAGTTTGTAATGGTTTGTTGAGCACCCGTAAGCTTAACAGTGTTAGTGGAAATCTCGAGAGACTCTCTCGGGGACTGGACTAGCCACGGGTTGTGGTGAACCAGGATACATCGGTGAGTTCGTTCTTATTTATTTGCTTATCGCACTTATTTCTTTCCTGCAATTTTTAAATTCCGCAAGTTTACGCTAATTTTTTTTTATAACGCTATTCACCCCCCCTCTAGCGTTAAGCGTATTTTCTAACAACTACATCTAAATGTATCATACCCATCCCTTAGCCTACATTACAACAGAGTAAAAACTTCTTGATCTTTGACTTAAACAGCTCGATTAGTAGAGTACTACACTAGGGGAAATCTTATGGTGTGTTTGTGTGGCATATGAATGCTCTTTTCTTTTCTATGCGTGTGGAACTTCTCTCGGACTTTTGATGTAAGGGCATGTGACTCGGGAAGGAAAAGTAAGTCTTCACTGCAGTTAGAGTAACTAGAATGAGCTAGAATCTGTCATGGCAGTAGAGTTTGCATCTGGGGTAGGATTGTTGCACTGCTTAGGTTGGGTCGTCAAAATGGAGGGTGTGTTACATATCTTTGGTCAATCAGTAAACAGTTGGGCCTAGAAGTGTGGTTTTGTTTGCTCGAGGACGAGCAAAGGTTTATGCGTGGGGTGTTGACAATAGGTGAATTTAACTATATTCAGGCCCTAAATAATCACCTTCTTGCATATTTTTGATAATAAAAGTGATAACAAAATGCTCTTATCAGTATTTTTCTTGATGTGCAAGCTATATATGACTAGGGAATGCTAGGGAGCACTTTTGGAGTCAACAATGAAGAAAAAGAGGCAAACTGTGAAATACCCCAAGTGAACTACGCAAAAACAGGCTGAAGAATCAGAAAAGTGAGTCTGGTTCCACCGTGATCGCGCAGAACCGCAGTGGAAGATAGCTGCAGATAAAGTTGGTTTCCGCGGGGGTGTTTGGCGTGGTAGGCGTACTGAAGGCCAATGGAAAATGTGTCAAAGCGTGAATTTTAGTCGTAAAACCTATATTAGTCACTAGGTTTCGCCCATTAGAGGCATGCATTGATTTCTTTGAGTTCTTGGAAGGAAAAAGAAGTGTTAGAGAATAGCTTAAACATATTTCTTCTTCCCTTTTTATTTTTATTGCTAGATTATGCTGAATATTAATTTAGTTTGTTTACTCATAGTTATGAGTAGCTAATTTCCATGTCTAAGGTCTTGATGGAACCTGTTGGGGGTTGAACTTCTCGTTTATGTTAATGCAAATTTGCTGGTTTTAATCTTTATTTATTCAACTATGTTCTTGTTGTAGTTAATTGATAGGATCCTCAATTAGCTGTGCCTATTTAGGGTGCATAACTTGGTAAAGAGATCATATTTAGGTATTTGTTGAATAACACCACTCCTAAAGTAATAAGAGGAATCTATAACTGCAGGTTTAAAGGAGGGATTAGGAATAACGAAGCGTTGGTGCAATTTTAAATGAACTGTGTCAATTAAAGCTAGCTAGTATAGCTCGGAGAGTGCAATAGTATATTATGGTAATTGCTCGGGAGAGATTTACGGTAAGTTGAGTGTTCATTATTGATATAGTGGGTTGGTAAATTTTCATGAAGCATAAACCGAAGGGATTCCATCAATAGGGGAAGTCATTACTTTAGCGTTCCACTCATTCTTGTCTACAACCTTAGTTAGTTAGTTATAACTTGTTGCTTTTCTACAATCTTAGTTCGTAGTAAAACCTCTAATTGTGATTTAAAAGTCTTGGAAGCTGGTTCTGAAGAATTGAGTGGGCCTAAAGGTGGTAGTTGATAGGTTGACTCTCTGTGGATTCGCGGAATACTTGGGTTTTATTTGCAACGTCCGCAGAGCCCTTTATAAAGGGCATTACTTGGACGTGATCAATGATCGATTATAACCATTTTGAATTCCTAAGGTAAATTAATAATTTGTTCATATTAATAAATTTCTTAAAACACAAAGTATTAAATTCTGTCGAACACGCGTACATATACCTAGAATTGTACATTCCCCCCTCGTGGGGATTCAACAAATTAAAACCCTGTATGGTTAAACATATTCCTTGTTGATTTCGATTTAGTATTAACAGGTTCAAATATTTTCACTTGGAGTGGGTTTGGTCAAATCCATTGTTAGTAAGGCCAGAAACAGAGAAGTTCTGGAATCTGGAAGCCAATTAAGTAACAATATGTGGCTTCTGCTTTCTTGATGAATGTTTTGGCATCAGAAGAGTCAGACCACTTGTTGTTACCTCAATTGCTGTTATATTCAGCTCCTGATACTCAAAACTCGGGAGCTGTTGCCTTGTAAATCACGCATTTTGGACTTTAGAATCCAAAAACTTTGTTCTAACGGCATTTTGGACTTGATAAGTGGTCACATTCTGTGGCTGATGTATAGCCGCTACATTACCATTTACTGGTTTCGTAGTAAATGACGAAATTAGCCTTGGTGAAACTTCATAGTAGGTCGCATAGAACTACAGTAAATTTTTCTTCTTCTCTTTTTTTTTTTTTTTTTGAGTTTCAAATTTAGCTACAGGTTAGTGGGGAAAAACTAAAAAAGAAAGACCAGAGAAGTGAAGTCCATTCATAATGAGTACCCACTTAAATAAAGAATACTATATACATTAAGAGTAGCATATATTATATAGATATATTTTTTATTAATAAAATAAACAAGTCAAATCGATAGTTTAACATCATACGAATCAAAAGGCAACACATTTTATATCTCGCAAAAAGTAATTTTAGATTCATAGTGTTAAGAAAATGAATTTCGATCTAATGTTAATCTCAAAGCCTAGTTTGTGAGATGAAGATTTTTTTTTTTTAATTAACTGTCGATTTCATTGATTCAAAAAAGATATGTACAATGTATTCCTATGATAGTAGTATGGACTCCTACTACTCATTTACATTTCAGTTCTAACTACACAACTCATATAGACAACACTAACTAGTAATTAATGATCAAAACTAAGGATAGCAGTTGAGCATTTGTAACCCTTCCTGCCACCTTTTACACTTCCTATTTCTTGCATGTATTAACAATGTCATTTCTTTGCAACACTGGTCTTCATCAAATGACTTGTTCTCAAATCTGATCAAGTTCCTACTCCTCCATAGCAATACAACAGTAGTAACAAATGCAGTGGCAGTGATTGCCTGCTGCCATTTTTACTCTTAACTTTGCTACAAATCCAGTTCACTTCATTCTCCCAGCATTCAATGATCCTAGCATGTCCCAACCACACACAAATTCTTCTCCATATTCTGCTGGTAATGTCACATTAAAAATACAGATGCTTGAACTCTTCATCATGTATGTTACAGAATGCACACAATGTTGGTATTTATATGCCTATAATCTGCAACCTCTCAACTGTGGGAAGTTTTTGTTGAGCAGCTAACCAAACAGTAAACTTGTGTTTAGGAAGAGCAGATGAAGTAAGCATTAAGTTCCTCCATGCAGTCTTAGGAAACTTAGGCAGCAAAGCAATATACATTTTGTGAATCTGAAATTTTCCCAACTTGCATACACTCTACAGCCTGCTACTGATATCACCTTGCAACTGAGTATTTCCCAACACCAATGCCCTACTGTCCAGAATCTTCTTTACCACCCAAGAAGAGTTGGATGGCACAGCAACTGACTCAATGCTCCTATTCTTGATATAGTAAGAATGTACCCACCTGACCCATTGACAGTCCTTTTTATTAGCCAAATCCCATAGTAACTTGGCTATGGCTGCTTTATTCCATATATCCATCCTCATTATATTAAGACCCCCAGAGGAAATAGGTTGGCATACCTTATCCCAGGCCACAAGTGCTCTCTTGGATAGTGTAGCTTTGCCTGTCCAGAGGTATGTTCTACAGATTGCCTCTATAGCCTTCAAGACTTTTTTAGGTATTATAAACACCTGAGCCCAATAAGTCTGCATTCCAAAGATCACTGCCTTGATCAATTGAGTTCTGCCAGCATAGGATAACAATTTTGCTGACCAGCAAGTGATTCTTGCTGTGATCTTTTCAATGAGAGGCAAATAGTGCTGTATAGCTACCTTCTTAGAATCCAGAGGGACTCCAATATATCTGAAGGGAAGCTGACCTTCAGTGAATCCCAGAGCTGCAATAATCTCCTCTCTGGTTTCCTGTGGAACTCCAGCCAAATAGATTTCACTCTTACTTACATTAGCCTGAAGGCCAGATGCAGCTGAGAATATAAGAAAGGTGCTGTGCAATATCTGGATAGATACTATGTCAGCCCTACAGAACATTAGCAAGTCATCAGCAAAACATACATGGGATATGTTATGTTTCCTACACCTAGGATGGAAGTTGAAGTTTCCATCCTTATGTAGTTGTTGTAGTAATCTGTTCAAATATTTCATGGCCAATACAAATAGATAAGGAGACATAGGGTCCCCCTGTCTTATACCTCTCTTAGCATTAAATGGTTTAGTAAGGCCACCATTCATTACTAAAGAGTATGAGACAGATGAGACACAAGCCATGATCCAAGCAGTAAACTTAGCAGGGAACCCCAGTGCTATTAGAACCTGCTTCAGAAATCTCCATTCAAGTGTATCATATGCCTTCCTAAGATCCACTTTAAGAACACATCTAGGAGAAACACCTTTCCTAGAGTATCGTTTGGATATTTCATGGCTGAGAAGAATGTTATCCATGATACTCCTTCCTTCAATAAATGCAGATTGGGCAGGTCATATCAGGTCTCCAATTACACCCTTCATCCTTCTGGTAATAACTTTGGATATGATTTTGTACAGTGTAGTACAGCATGCAATAGGTCTAAAATCCTTCACAGTGGTAGGAGTTTTGATCTTTGGCACAAGGGCTATTGCAGTGGTATTAATCATATGTGGCATTTGGCAGGTTTCAAAGAATTCCTTAGTAGCAGAGAATATATCTTCTTGAACTATCTTCCAGCTCTTTGTAAAGAACTCAATAGGAAAACCATCTACTCCTGGGGCCTTATCCCTAGGCATATCAGTTACAACTGCATTGATTTCCTCCATAGTAACTGGTCTGATAAGAGCTCTTTGCTGTTCAAGTGTAAGGCATCTACCTTCTTTCATTATACTAGTATCCACACAGGGAAGTTCAGAAGCATACTCCCCCATTAATGATTGGAAGACCTTTAAGAATTCCTGTTCCACATCAAGAGGATCAGTTAGCTTTATTCCTGTGTCAGTATAGATAGAAGTGATATTGTTGTGGCCTGTCCTGATCCTTCATTGTGCATGAAAATACTTGGTATTTGCATCACCACATTCAATCTATGTTGCTTTGGATTTCTGCCTCATTACTTGCTCCTCCACACTGTTCCATTTTTCAAGTTCTTCTAGGAGGCCTTTTTCATCATTTATCAGCTTCTGTGGAAGAAGGTTATTCTACATCTGCACCTGTAAACTGTCAAGCCTTTCCCTTTCCTGAATAATCTGTTGTTTGTATTTGGCCAAATGGTCATTTATACCCTTTAGTTGCTGCTTCACTGCCTTCAATTTACTCCAAATCTGTTGCATTGGTGATCCATGGTAATCCTTCTCCCAAACTTGCTTAACTATGCCATGAAACTGCTCATGTTCCATGACAGTGTTGTATAGCCTGAAAGGTTTAGGATGCAATAGTTTATAAACACCAAATTTAACCACAATAGGGGAGTGGTCAGATACTAATAGATTCATGTAGTCAGCTTCCAAGTGCCCAAACTGCTGCAGCCATTGATAATTGCCCAGTGCCCAGTCTATCTTGCTATATACTCTAGAATCAGCATCTTGCTTGTTTGTCCATGTATAATGCCACCAGCAGCTCTTAAAGCAGTAAGTTGTAAGTCATCTACTGTATCTTTGAAATCCTTTACTTCAGCCTCAGTGACAAGGGATCCAATTCTGTCTTCAGAATTAAGCACACAGTTGAAGTCTCCACTAATAAGCCAGGCATCTGGATTTGGTATGTGTAATGCTCTCAGATCATGCCACAGTTTCCCTCGAAGTTGTGCAGTGTTGTGACCATATATAACACTAAACTGGAATTTTACTTGTGATCTTGTATCAGCAATAGAACAGTGTATTAGTTGGTCTGTAATAGAAGAAATATGAACTTGAATATAAGACTTCCATAACAACCAGATTCTACCATTGATAGCCTTGGGATAATTGCACTGTGCCTTCCAATCCGTGGCCACCTTATTCAGTATTTTATTAGCTTTATGCTCCTTTACTCTAGTTTCTACTACTCCCATAACATCCACTTTATTAACAGCAAGGAAATTTTTTAATTCCTTCTGTATATGAGGCTGATTAAGCCCCCTAATGTTCCATGTGGCTACAATCATGGATCAATAGGAGTTAGGCTGTAAGAGGGTCCCGAATCAAACTGTTGCACCCTGCTCTCCATATCATTCATGATTGCTTTCCCTCTATTACCTATGTCAACCACCTGTTCTCTATTACTGGTGATAGCAATAGTTACTTCACTGGATTGCTCTTCTGGATTCTTTTGTTCATTTTTCTGCAAGGGACTAGTTACTTGACCCTCATTAAACATGTTTGAATCCTGAACTGCCTGCCCTTCAAGCCCTGGTGGATCTACAGAAACCTCTTGTTGATTTTGAACTTTATCATTGGTCACATTCTTCTTTACAATCCATTCCTTCTTCATTTGTTTCCCCTGCTGTTTAACTCTAGCTTTCAGATTCCTTATGTCTACCTGTTCCTCCTTTTCCTTTTCTGAATTGTCAGCAGAGTACCAACAATCAAGTGCATCATGACCAAACTTGAGGCAATGGTTACAAAAGGTAGGTTTCCAGTCATACTCAACAGTCTGAATCTTAGGGCCATAAGGAGTGTCAATCTCCAGCTCATCAGGAAGATTGTAAGCAGCATCAACTTCAACAAGCACTCTAGCAAATGAAATTTTATCATAAAGAGCAGTAAATTTATCAGTATACAATGGTTTTCCAATAGCACTTGCCAACTTGCTCAATACCTCTGCAGACCAATATCCTACAAGAAGTCCTGGGAAACGAATCCAGATAGGAATAGTGCTGAGTACATTAGTCTGAAAACTGAAATCAACTTCCCATGGCCTCAGCACCATAGGCCTACTCCTAAAAGTATAAGGACCTGATTGCATGACTGAATCCCTGTCCTCAGCACTATTAAATCTAAAAATACAGTAACCTTCAGAATGAATCAGTACCTGAGGTTTGGTGACAAAATTCCAAACATGAATAACAAAATTCTCCATATTCTGCTCACTAGGTCGATCTCCATTTATGAAACCAATCAACGCATTTTGCCAATAATCCAGCTATGCTTTCAAATCCTCTTTACTGATCTTAACAATTTTTTTACCATCTCGCATAGTAGGGGGAACAAAGGAAAGAGTCTTACCCATCTGCACATCTCTATTACCTCTGACAACTTCCGCAGCTGTTGGTACTGATTTTGCTGGTTCAACAACTTCAACAGCTATTGGTAATGATTTTGCTGGTCCAATTACTTCAGAAAATTATAATCTTCTCGCAGTTGATTCAATCATCTCATCATTTCCTTCCGATCGAGCTTTAACTGCTTCTTCAATCTCTGCATGTGAAATTTCCTTCGATTGGTACTTCTGAAGAAGGAAGTTACCAAATGTTAGGGGTTCGAGAGTAGTTGTAATGCCATGAGCAGGTGTAACTAGCTTAGGAGGAACAACGGTAGCAGTCGGAGCAACATTTCTACATTTTCTGGCCATTTCCGGCGTCAATCTCGCCGTGCTATTGTGCGCCAAAATGGTAACTGTTCTATTGGCGTGCTAACTTGCGCCGAGAGCATCTGTAATCTGCAATAGCAGATTGCAGATTAAAAAAAATTCTAACTTTTTCGTGAGATGAAGATTATCAAAGTCATAAACAACTCAAGCTCTCAACCAATGTGGGATATTATATATCTCCCGCAAATTTATTCTCAAAAAAACTGGAATGTAGATAACATAAAACGAGTCAAATATTGAGAAACATAATATTATTGACGCTTTTGAATCTAATACCAAGTTAAAGAAAATGAGTGATGCTATTCGGTCAAACTCAGCGTGGCCTAAAAATGACCACACTCGTAAAATACCTAAAGCCCTTGGTTTTTTGTTTGGTTTAATGGCCCTTTTTCCTTCCAAAATTAATTAATAACTTTTGATTATTCAAAAATATTGATCCCATAAATCATCATTCTCTCCGCATGGGAAGATAAGAAGCCTTCGTATATACGCTCAAGACGTTTTTTCAAAAATACAATTACGTTTTTTAAATATAATTACGTATTTTTGTTAAATACAATTACATATTTTTTTAATTCAATGGTATTTATACGGATAAGAAGATGAAATGTCTATTATGTATATATCATACCATATAGTTATATTAAGAGAGCTTGATTAAACACATAATTCACCACACTTCCCTTAGACTAAACATGAATACTAACCGAGAAACTAGTTTGGATCCATTAAACTCGAATAACAGTGATCAACTAAGGAATGCATTACACATATCATTAGGGCTTAATTCGAACGATAGCTTGATGAATGAAGATGAATCAATCGATATTGATTCAGATGGCAACTTCAATGATGGAGAAATCATGTTGACGATTCTACTGCTCCTGATGATGATTATGACTGCCATTATTTAGAGGAAGATGGAGAAGTTGGAGAGGACAGGAAAATGCCTAATGAGTTCAGTGAAGAAGAACTTATAACTGGTCCAATTACTGGGATGTGATTCAGTAGTAAGGATGTTCTGTTTAATTTTTACAAAGAACATGCAAGATTACTGGATTTTTGCATTGTTAAAAGAACATCCAACAAAAAGGTGGTGATATTGTTAGGTATGTCCAATATTGTTTTGATAGGTCTAGGAAACCAAAGAATAAGCATGTCACCAAGAGGAGGAACTGTCGTGCTAGAATAAATGAAAATTTGGAGGATAATGGTTCATGGCGTGTTTCAAATGTGGTAATAAAAACATAATCATCAATTGGAACCAGCACTATCGCGATTGATGGTTGGACACAAATCGCTTAGAAAATCTCTTAAGAGAACTCTTGTAGCCAAAGATATTGCTAGCTTAAGACCCTCAAAAAATATAAGAGTCACTGAAGTACTTCCTGGTGGCTCCGAAAATCTGGGTTGTACACCAAAGGACTGTAGAAATATATCTTGAAGAGTTGAAAGCTTCAGTTGCAAGAAAGGGATACATAATCATTATTCAAGTTCTTACGTGACATGCAACAAAAAGATAGGGAATATTACTACTCCATAGATGTGGATAGTTTGGGTCGAATTCGTAATATTGTATGGATTCATTCAACCTCTAAGGTTGCATATGAAGAGTTCCATGATGCAACATGCCTTGATACCATATACCTTGTGAATCGATAAAATATTCCATTTGCTTCATTTGTTGGTGTCAATCAGCATATGCAGTCTATACTTTTGGGATGTGCTCTTATGTCTAGTGAGGATAATACAAGTTACAAAATGGTGCTATCTACATGGCTTGGGGCTCTAAACAATATTCATTCATTAACTATCATGACTGACCAATGTGATAGTGTTAAGGCCTCCACCAGTGCTATGATGCCAAATACAACACATAGATATTGTATATGGCACATATTTACAAAGTTTCCTACAAAGTTAAGTAGAGCTCCTGATGCAAAGATTGCAAAGGCCGAATTTAAGGCTTTAGTCCTTGATAGCATTAACATTGCTGAGTTTGAGAGATGATGGATTGATTTTATTGAAAAATATTACTTAGAGGAAAGGGATTGGTTTTATAAGCTTTATTTGGAGAAGGAGAAATGGGTTCCGGTATACCTAAATGACCACTTTTGGACTGGGATGTTGTCCACATAAAGAAGTGAAGAAATGCATGCTTTCTTTGATGGATTCATCACCAGGAAAAGCAATTTGAAGCTATTTGTTCGGCAATATGAATTAGCCATAATAGATAAGTTCGAGAAAGAATTGGAAGCTGAACATAGATCAAGGTGCTTTGAACCAAAATGTTTATCTAAATTTGCATGGGAGAAAAAATTTCAAACATGTTATACTCGTGAAGTGTTTGAATTTTTTCAAGTACAGTTAAGGAAACTTTATCGCTATGAAATCAGCTCCCCTAAATACAATCAAGCAACATCTGGGGTGGAGAATGACATTATCTCAGATTATTCGTTCAGAAGTTTTAACACTATAGATCCATTTGTATTTGCTGTTGTTAGTTGACTTGCATTTATTTTTCGGTTACCAACCCTTTATTTAACTAAGAACTATTCACATTCCAACTATATAGTTAGGGTTTGTAGTTAGGGTAATGAAATGATACCAAGTGATATACCAATTTGATAACTACCAAGGTTAGGAAAATCAAAAGATTCTGAAATCACAATACACATTACATATCCAAACTGGAAAATAAAAGTACATATTTCCACATAAAAAATCTAACAAAAGATAAAAACAACACAAACTGGGAAGACAAACATAACTAGTTAATTTCAATGGGAACTTGGAGAGTTCCTCGGCATGTCACGTACAATTGGAAGATAACACAGAATTCTGTATTTTCGACCAACTCAAAGTTAATTAACCAATCCTGAATGATGTTATTTTACATCACAAAATATTTCCAACTATCTTTAAACCATCTTCGCTTACCCATGTTAATTTTCGTAAACCAAGGCTGGCCATCACAGTGAAGAACCGTCGAGCTATGTGATTCAGAAAGGTGTTTGTAAAAATGTTTTGGAATATGCTACAAATAAAAAGAAAAAAAATAATGCAATATGTATACTTTGTTGGTTGAGAGGTTAATAAAAAATAGTTTTTTGATATTTTATTACAACCAGATCTGTTTGTTTCAAACTGGATTTGGTTGAAACTCAATATTTTTATGTTACTTGGTTGGTTGAGACATTAATCAAAAAAATTAAAAAAACAATTTCTTTGATACTTTATTACAACCGGATCTATTAGTTTTAAACTGGATTTGGTTGAAAATCATTTTTTTTATTGAAACCAAATGTTCCCCTCTTCAAAAACCAAATCGAAACATTACTTAGTTTGTTTGTAATTCTTTTGCAAAACAAAGTCGAAAATCATAAGCATTTAATAAAAACAGAATTTTAAATTAAAAAAGAGATCTCTTGCGTTATATATTAATCCTTCATCAGAACTTCAAAAGATGGATTCATATCTTTGTCACATGGGGATCGTTTGGTTCAAGGATTTTGGTAAGAGTTAGGGTATAAAAGTTATGTGTGGTTGGGTATGGACTATGAGATCCGATGGACTATTATATATATAGTGGTTGGGTATGGACTATTATATAGAGTAGTTGGATATGGACTATCAAATATTTCTAGAATTTGATCTATTGATTTTGCATGAATTTGAAAAGAATATCCTTTAATTATATCTTTTAAAAACTATTATTATTTGTGTGACCTAGTGTTAAATATAAAATTATGGATATTTTGTTATTCCATATACTTTTATCACATTTTTTCAAGGATTTATAAATTAATAAAAAAAACTTACTATATGAAAAATGACATTAAGTCATTTGGTGAATTTAGTATGTACGTGAACACAAAGCCATTAGATTAGGTTGGATATTTAGTAGACATAATTAGGTGTTCATAGGCTTTAAACATGATTCCATTAAACTTGATCACTCTATCAGTTAATTCAAAAGTAGGAAATTAAACTTAACAAACACACATGGCATTATGAAAGATTCACATCATAAGAAAATTAAAACTAACCAACAAACATAACTGTCAAAACATGGCATTTAACAGAATTGTTTATAAAACCACAACTGTAACAGGCAATAAAACATGCCATGTAATAGGCAATAAATCATGCCACGTACCAGAATTTGTCCAATAAATCTAATTTAACAAAATTGTTTAAAAAATATCAACTCTAACAGGAAATAAACCATGCCATGGTACAGGCAATAATCCATGTCATGTATTAGAATTTATCAAAAAAATACAATTTAACAAAATTATTATAAAAACCTACAATTGTACTAACATTTCAGTATAAATTCAGCAACAAGTGATGCACACCTAAATTCAGAATTCAAAATTGCTGATCTGAGAACTTCATAATCTACACTCGTCATGGCCTCAATTGTGATTTTCACAAGAGCCGGAGAATTTTCCACAAGAAGATTCACCGGTTGCATGTGTGGACTTATCCCTCGAAGCCTCTTAATCACAACTTTTCTGAGGTTGATGAATGTTGTTTCTACAAAACTAGCTTTCAAATCAATGTTATCACGTACCATTGGTACAGAATAAGGTTCCACCTACAAAATAATTAAAAAAAATAACAAATGATTTCATCACCTAAGAATTCACTATCTTAAGTAAACGTAAAAATATAACCAAATGATTAAGTAATAGAGTAACCTTGATTTCCATAAGTTCTAAACATGGAAAGCTTTTCATCAAAGACAAAGTACATGAAGTGAAATACAATTCGCCGAGATATAGACCAGAAAGGTAAAGACTTTTGACACCAGAAATACGAAAGGGGAGACTAGTCGGTATATCTCCTGCACCTTGAGCCAATAGCTAGGAAGAACATCCCAAATAAAAATAATGGCACATAGGGCACAATATAATCCATATATGAAAAAGCACTAGACTGAGGTTATGAAGTACATTACCTTGAGGCTATGGTAATACAAATGGACATGCTCCACCCCAGATAAAGACTGAAGAACCCTATTATAGTAAGGTATTGTTTCCAGGACAAAGCATCCCCTAAAAGCAAGCGTCGCTTGTGCCAGAAGAGGAACATTTTTTAAATTGATATTCCATGCTTTGCCTGTGAAGTCAAGGGACTTCAATTTCGGGGGCATCAACAAAAATGACACCATCTTGATCATATCGGATAACAATCACCAATTGCTCGAGCAATGGGCACTGAGAGATGAAGGCTGAAAACAAATTGTACTCCATTGAAACATTGTAAAGCTTAAGGCAAAGTAACCTTTCAAATGCAGCGAAGGGTGTTGGATGGTCTATTGTACAATCTTCAAGAGATTGGTGCCTCAAATGCGCACAACTGAAAAATAATAAACCATCCAATTTGTATGGTGTCCTCTATACGGAAATTTTATATTGATATGCTCAGTACCACTTCGATTGAGAAACCCTAACAACTGGTTAAAATAAGAAAACTCCTCCTAATATGGAATTAAAAGGGCAAAGTGTTTAGTAAGTCCTCGATGATGTTTCAAAAGATGGAGGATGATAGCACCAAAGTAAGCAGGTTCGTGCATTCTATAAAGGGTTCGATAAAGAGTTACTTGTGGAATTCTACACCAAGTATATCTCCACTTCCTAGATAAGATGTTTGTTCTAACGGCATCTGGTAAAGGCATCCTTATAAGAATATTATTAATAACATCATCTGTAAGGTTGCCTAGTATATCCAGGGGTAAATTTCTAATGCAGTTTCTTCTTCCGACTAAAGCCATTGTTAGACTTAGGATAATAGGAAAAACGATAAAGATGAAGGAAAAACAAAAGTTAATATTACGATTATGGAAAAGTAAGAAGAAATAAAATTGTTGATAACATTTAATTTTGAAGATAGAGCGCAAATGACCATGGACGGATTAACTCCTAAACCAAAATTTTGGGGGTATCGATTAAACAATCCTAAGGTAGATATGTATAAAGCCATAATTTAGAATTTTAATGTATATAAATGAATGTCTAAAATGAATCAATATTATAATTGGTTTGTTGGTTAAGTAAGCGTATGTATTAAGCAAGCGTCTCGAGATCGAATCTCGCCTTTAATAGGGTATATTCTAATTTTATCCAATCAAGCCAATAAATTTTTTACAAAGGGTAATCCAATAGTCACATTTTTTATCTACTTAATTTACATTTTGGAAAAAAAGGTTAAACCATTTTTTTTAAAAAAGGTTAAACCAATAGTTACATTTTTTTATCTACTTTATTTACATTTTGAAAAAAAAAGATTAAACCAATATTTACATTTTTTCCAATCAAGCCAATCATACTGTTTTTAAAAAAGGTTAAACCAGTAATTTCACTACTATGATTGTAGCAAGGTAATAATATCGTTGTGGTTCGTAAAAATATCGACCATTTATATAATAACCGTATATAATAAGGTAATACGTATCGGCCTATAGCAACCATATAAGTCCATTCACTATTATGATTGTAGTAAGGTAATTATATCGTTGTGGTTCATAGTAATGTCGACCGTTTATATAATAGCCGTTTATAGTAAGGTCATACATATCGGCCTATAGCAACCATATAAGTCCATTCACTACTATGATTTAGTAAGGTAATTACGTCGTTGTGGTTCGTAGTAATGTCGGTCGCTTAGATAATAGCCGTTTATGATAATGTCATACGTATCGGCCTATAGCGACCATATAAGTCCATTCGCTACTATGATTGTAATAAGGTACTTATATTGTTGTGGTTCGTAGTAATGTCGGCTGTTTATACAATAGTTGTTCATAGTAAGGTCATACGTATCTGCCTATAGCAACCATATAAGTCCACTCCCCACTATGATTGTAGTAAGGTAATTATATCGCTTTGGTTCGTAGTAATGTCGGCCGTTTATATAATAGCCATTTATAGTAAGGTCATACGTATCAGCCTATAGCAAACATATAAGTTTATTCACTACTATGGTTGTAGTAAGGTAATTATATCGTTATGGATCGTAGTAATGCCGTTCGTTTATATAATAGCCATTTATAGTAAGGTTATACATATAGGCCTATAGCAACCATATAAGTCCATTCACTACAATGATTGTAGTAAGGTAATTGTATCGTTGTGGTTCGTAGTAATGTCGGCTGTTTATATAATAGCCGTTTATAGTAAGGTTATACTTATCGACCTATAGCAAACATATAAGTCCATTCACCACTATCATTGTAGTAAGGCAATTATATCGTTGTGGTTCGTAGTAAAGTCGTCGTTTGTATAATAGCCATTTATAGTAAGGTCATACGTATCAGCCTATAGCAACCATATAAGTCCATTCATCACTATGATTGTAGTCAGGTAATTATATCGTTGTGGATTGTAGTAATAACGACCGTTTATATAATATCCATTTATAGTAAGGGCATACGTATCGGCCTATAGCAACCACATAAATCCATTCAGTATAATGATTGTAGTAAGAAAATTATATCGTTGTGGTTCGTAGTAATGTCGGCCATTTATATAATAACCGTTTATAGTAAGGTCATACGTATCGGCCTATGGCAACCATATAAGTCCATTCACTACTATGATTGTAGTGAGGAAATTATATCGTTGTGGTTCGTAGTAATGCCGCCCGTTTAGATAATAGCCGTTTGTAGTAAGTTCATACATATTGGCCTATGGCAACCATATAAGTCCATTGACTACTATGATTGTAGTAAGATAATTATATCTTTGTGGTTCATAGTAGTATTGGTCGTTTATATAATAGTCGTTTATAGTAAGGTCATACGTATCGGCCAATAGCAACCATATAAGTCCATTTTCTACTATGCATGTAGTAAGGTAATTATATCATTGCGGTTAGTAGTAATGTCAGTCGTTTATATATTGCATCGTTATGATTTCATAATAATTGATCGTCTATATATTTTCATTATAAAGGCCATATGTATCGGCTTATATCAACCATATAAGTCCATTCACTAATATTATTGTAGTCATATAACCTAAGCTAATTATATCATTATGATTCCTAGTAAACTCGACCTTTTATATAATAGGCGTCTATATAACTTCATTAATTATGGTCATATATATTACCTTATTTATATAATAGTAAATATATAATTATATATATTTTTATTGATTAATATTAATTATAATATAAGGTAAATCATGATAATTTTAGGACTAATGTATTCTAGCTTCTTTTTTTGGGAGGGAAAACAAGAAGACATTTTTTGACTAAAATGTTAGATAAAAATTTCGGTGGGAAACGAAGGGAAAAGAAAAAATTATAATTGGAGGGAAATTGAAAGTTTTTAATCTTTATATATCTCTTAATCACACGAACAACATCTCCAACTCTGTAAATAAAATAGATACCATAAACATGAATGCTAACGTATGGATTGAAAAAGAATTCTATCCATGGTTTCAGATGAAGGTGCCTAAATCGTACATTAAGCGTGATTTTCTGGTAATTTTATTTTTCTAAAATTTTCGTGATTTGATAATTTTTTATTATCCCAACTAGCTATGAACCTGAACCCTATCTATAATTATGTTCTTGTAGTTTATTCCAAAGAGATTCTGTGGCTATCTTCCTCCTATCTCGGTAAAAATAATGCTTCGATGTGGGAAGGAGTAGGCTGTGATTCTCAAAAGTGGTATTTGTAGAAGACTCATCAATGTGTGGAAATAATTTGTTGTCGACAATAATCAAAAGAAAGGTAATGTCCTTCTCTTTGAACTAGTTGAGGCTACATCAGGGGTTGTGATTTTCGCTGTTGAAGAACTAGGATTGACTAATGCTTAGCTTGATAATTCATCTCTTTAGTTATATGTAATGACTTCAAATGGATTGTAGTATGATTGTTCTCTTTAGTAATGGATTAATATGATTGTTCTTTATAATATTGTTTGTGTTATTTCCATTTTTATTTTTATATTTTTTTTATTTCAAGAAGACTAATTTTTTATAAATAGCCAATTAAAATTGGGAAGTCATTAAACATTGCGGAAGTCCCCCAATTTTTTTCTATCATTTGACAAACAAGAACAAGACTACGAGATTATTTCCTTTTCCAAAAAAGTTTAAAAATCGACATCAAAACCTAAATCTAAACGTAAACCTAAATGAACCTAAATCAAAAGAGAACGTAACCCTAAACCTAAACCTAAATCTAAAACTAAACAACGATCGAATAACCTTTGTAAGGATAGAATATGATGGAGTTACACTAGACAAAGAGAGTGACCATCGGTTAATTCTCACTTTCCATCGAAGTGGGTTAGTGGGGAGTCATAACCATAATTAACTTCCCCTAATTTATCCAAATATTAATTTAACAACAAAATATATTCATATTAAACCAAAATACTCACGTAGGCCATATTATACAATCTTTACATGGATTAATCAAGTCTTCTAAGGTAAGACTATATGGATAAAACCTATGAAGTGCATTAGCAGAATTTTAAAAAATAAAATAAAGAGAAATTGTCAAAATCTATATAAGCGGATGGATAAATTAAAGACAAGCTTCTATAAATAATTGTAATCATAGAGGAGTATAATGGTGCACAGAGGAGTAAACTATACTACTGTAAACTGTAATGGCTGCATGAAGGAGTGTAAAGGGCTATTGGGAAGTGCAATGGATGCATGGAGGAGTGGAAGGGGCTGCTATTGGGAAGTGTAATGGTTGCCTAGAGTCTCTACAACGAGACTTTAGTTCCTACCGGGAAATGGAAAGAGATTACAATCCTTCCTCTATACTTTTCTGAAAATATGCTATACCTACATAAGACAATCAAACGACAAATACTACTAAGCATAACGATGAATAAGACCTCGACAAAGAAACCTGCTGAACAGCTGTTGCATGACTCACCTGTAATGACTCGACCGGCCGTTTTGAGCTCCAGCGTGTCATTCAGAAGTCTGAGGCCATGAGCAGCTTCATTTAAGGTATATAGACTTGTGTGTATGGTCAACATTAAATTCAGAAAGTTTGGAGTAAAATCTAATTGAAAATTCTCATTTTAGAAGCCTTAAGTTGGAGAAAATGGCTAGTATTGGAATTTTGAGTAAACGACCTTTGGATTTGGATCCAAAGATTCCAATAGGTTTGTATGATGATTTTGGACTTGGGCGTATGCTCGGATCGGGTTTTGGATAACCCTGAAGCATTTTGGCGGCTATTGTGGGAGTTAGCATTTTAGAAGAATTACATCAGTTTGGCTTAAAATGCATTATAGTGTTATTGATGTTCGTTTAGGATTTTGAGACTGGGAGTAGCTCCGTATAATGGTTCTGGAGTTGGGAGCGCGATCGAAAGTGAATTCGGAGGTCCGTAGGTCATTTTGGAGTCGTTTGGCTAAAGATAGAAATTTAGATTTTTGAGAAAATTCTACCGAAAGTGGAAATTTTGATATCGGGATCGAAATGCAAATTTTATGGTTAGGACAGTGTTTTTACGTGATTTGGGACTTAGGAGTGTGTCCGGAATATTTTTTTGTGATGCCCGGTGTAGAATTAAGCTTGAATTGGCAAAGTTAGTATTTTGGCGAATTCCGGTTGATAGATGAGATTTGATCCGAAAGTTGCTCTACCTTCGTTATGTAATTTTGGACTGGTGTGAAATATCTGAAGTTAATCGGACGTGATTTGTTAGGCTCCGGCATCAGAAATAGAAGTTGGACACTTCAAAGATCTTCAAGTTTGAATTGGGTTCTAATTCATAATTTTAGCGTTGTTTGGTGTGATTTGAGGCCTCGAGCAACTCAGTAATGTGTTTAGGGACTGTTGGTGTTATTTGTTGGGGTCCCGGGGTCCCCAGGTGTGTTTCGGGTTTTGATCACGCTCTTATTTGATGTTTCAATGTCGTTTCTTTGGAATAAAAGGGGTATCATATTACGCAAATAAACTCCAAATTCAGTTTTGTTTAAACCATTAGATCTGTATCAAAATTTTGGAGCTCTAGGAAAAAGAATTATCAAATTTGGAGATCGTATGAGGGAGTTATGCTCGTTCCGTGTCGAGAAGAGCCGGTTGCTGTCAAAACCGCAAAAGCGAAAATTGTCTGCAGATGCGGAACCGCAACAGCGGAAAATTTTCCGCAAATGCAAAAACTGTTGAAGGCATAGAGTTTTCTTTAAAAATCGAACTTGGCTCATTTTTCACTTCATTTCTTCCATGGCCGCCGATTTTGGAGCAACTTTGGAGAGCCATTTTCTTCTCCAAGCATGAGATAAGTGATCACTACTAGTTTTGAGTATATACATCAAATATGTTTGGATTTTAGCATGAGAATGGGTAGAAATTTGAGGGTTAGAGGAAGACCTAGATATATTTTGTAATTGGATTTTTACCATGAATTTGAGCATGGAATTATTATATATTTGAGTTCCTAAGATCATGGGTAAATTTTATCTTCGAAACATATTTGATTCCAGGCACGTGGGCCTGAGGGAATTTAGGTCATTTCACAAACCGGAGTTTTGAAATGGTATTATTTGAATTCTTAGCAAGTATTTGTGTATATTCTCATTATTTTGCCTTATTTCACTAGTTTTGGTGCATTTTGCGTTGGTTAAAACCTTAGAAAGAATGTAGAAAGTCGGTTATGGGTCTTCGAAACGAGGTGTGTCTCCTTTCTATTCTAGTGAGAGGGAAATTACCCCATAGGTGAGTTAAACTGATTATGTGCTCCTGTTTGTGGGGCCTACGTACGCACGAGGTGACGAGAGTCCATGCGTAGCTACTATTATGCTATTGTCCGCTTAGTTTAGGACCCAAAAGCATGCTATACTTGGAATGTTTGAGTCTTATTGACATTTGAATTGCTTAAATCAAATTGAACTAGTACATAAATTTCAAAAAAAGAATTAAACTCCATTACTTAAAACTATTAAGGAGAATTGATTTTAATTGAATAAATATCCCCCGATAAGTCCTTATTTGACTGATTGAGCATGTATTCGTATGTGTACATGCGTCGTATGCATTATTCGCGAGCAGGATATGTGTTTATTTTTCGAATGGGCCGATCGCCTCGGTGAAATAGATGCATCTATAGTACGGGCCGCTCGACCCTCGACAGTGCACACTTTACATTTCTGTTGGAGCGGGCCATCCACTCAGCATGATTTGTGCATGTTTTTGCTGTTGTCTTGAACTTATTTGAGTTGTTTTATGCCACATTATGGCTCGAGATCATTTTCTTAACAACAACAAGAAATCTAAGGAAGTTTTCCATGAAAGAATTATATGACTACTTATTTCCCAAATCTGGATTAGGATCATGTTTATAAAACAAATCAATTGCTTGAATATATTTATTAAGGATTTTAGTCATTGGATTGCTAGTGAGTATATGAGTTGACCATATCGTCTCCACACCTTCAGAATTAGGCAGGACACTCATTGGGTACACGTTGTTTTTGTACTCATACTACACTTGCTGTGTTTTTTTTGCACAGGCATATATGATTCCAGTGGTCTACTGGATGTAGCAGCTTGGAGGATTCTCGGACTAGGTGAGCTGCATCATTTGATATGGCCGCAACTAGGGTAGTCCCTTTCCAGTACTGTATTTATTTTCCATCCATTGTATTCCGGGCGGATGATGTATTTTTATTTCTTTTATCAGTAGATGCTCATGCACTTGTGACTCCGGGTTCTGGGATGGTTTGAAATATTGTATTAGTTGCTTAACTTTTAAATTTGAATTGAAAATCTATATTCTTTACAAATTTCTAAATATGGAAGAAAAATCATGTATTTCCAAATTGCTAAAATCAAGATTTTTTAAAAGTAATTTGGTTGGCTTGCCTGACAGCGGTGTCTAGCACCACCATGACCCTTAGTGGATTTTGGGTCGTGACCACATGGTATCAGAGGTCTAGGTTCCCGTCGGTCTCACGAGTCATGAGCAAGTCTAGTAGAGTCTCGCGGATCGGTAAGGATACGTTTGTACTTATCCTCGGGAGGCTAAATGGATAGTAGGAGTACTTCCCTTCTTGATTCTGTATCGTGCGATTTGATTCCTGTGAGGCTTATGACCTTGTTTATTTCCTACTCAATCTTATGTGACTTGAAGCGCTTGTTGTAAATTGAGAATTTAAGAACTTCGATGGCACTACAGATATGGTGCAGGATGTTTCTCCCAGTATAGTCAATTGGATTATTAAAGTCGCTCTATAGAAGTATATCTTATTGTTTTGGCTCAGTAGCGGCACTTCTGGGAGCCTTGAGGTTAGGCACACGTTTCCATGATGTTTATGAATGAGTTTCCGCAGTATTGATATGATGGAAGGATGTTTGCCTACATGTGGAGGCAGCGAATGACTTGAAGGGAAGTTTACTCGATTCGTGAACTAGAGATTCAGCATTTTATTCCTGGCAGGGGGAAAGATAATCGGGCTGAGGATGTTCAGGTTGGGATGATGAGATGATGAGACTTTGTGTTTTCAAGTGTGATGGAGTCTCCATCAGTGGCGTGGTATCGTCATCCTCGATTGAATGTGTTAAGTGGTCGATGTGCTAGTTTTCTTCAAATTCACCTTTGGACCAGGATATTACGGGTAAGTAATGAAGAAGCGACGATCCGAAATCGTGAGATACGGTGGTTCAGGATGGAATCAGTGTCCCTAATGTTGATGACTCATGAAAGATGATCTTCGGAAAGGTTTAAAGTTAGTAGCGCCTAGTGAGTTCGAGAGGTATGAAGATATATTTTATTAAGGTAACAATTTAGCAGCAAGTTATGAGAAAGGACACATGGGAAGTGTCAAACAGTGGTTAAACTTCCAGAAGGCCGGGTGTGAGAAGCACAGGTCGAATGGTTGATTTGAAGAATCGGGTTTGCCCGAAGTTGGGAAGCGGTGGATATTGCATATGGGCCTGGTAGTAGGATGACTACACGCCTTAAGGAGAGTGTGGAATGATTCGAGAATTTCAGAGATTAGTGATTAGGGACTATGGAGCGAACGTGAATCATGGGCCATGCTGCGGCAAAGATTTGATATAGCGGAAAGAAGTTGCTTGACGTGAAGGAGGATGCAACATAACTTTGAATTGGGAGCATATTGCCGCATATTTAATTGATGTCCACGAGAGTTAAATTGACTGGTGCAGTCAGGGAGTGAGCTTGGACTCAGGATAAGTTATTGGAGTCATGGTGACTATACTCCGTGTAGCAGTGCTACAGAATGTCAGAAATAGCTTCAACAAGTGGGTTATTACCTGTGAGCAGGTTAGTGGTCGAGTGGTTGGCGAAGCTTTTACAAGGAATTTATATAGGTTGTTCAACAAAGAGATCGGTGGCGCGAATGTTGTTGATGATTCAGAGTTTTTACCGCATGATTCCGAGAATTTTGGCAGTTGATTGCGCAAGGTTATGTCAATGAGAGATAAGGAATTCTGGTAAATTCAAGAATTATGTAACAGTCGCTTTTGAGCCAAGTGGAAGAATTCCACCGCATATGATTGGGTTGCACGGTTAATTACCTGCGTGAATTCTTGTTATTAGCATATTGATGGGTTATTGCAGCTACGAAAAAGGACATGAGTGGTAATATGAGTAAATGAATTATCGAATGCATGCTATGGTTAGCCTTATTGGCTCATGTTCAGACTTGCGGAAGGATTCATGATTTATGCCTTATACAGATGTAGTCTTCGAGGGAAGTGATCCTGCAGGGTGCTTCGTCAAGAAGGTATCTGTATGTTACAAATTGGTGAAGTTGGTTACATTCGGGATGTGAAGACCCGGCCGGTCGTCTTTGGAATTTATGCCCTGTTTCCCCATTAACTGCTTCCCCTAGGTTCATTTCTGCTATTTTGGTTTGCCGAAATGTTCGATAATAGTTTTCGGAGTGCTTTAGGACACTTAGTCCCTAAATGAGAGCTTGAGTGTTGGAAAATGGTCCGTAATTAGAACAGTGTCAAGACGACCTCGGAATGGAAATCTGATGGTTCCGTTAGCTCTGTTATGTGATTTTAGGGTGGGGAGCGTGTCCGGAATGTGTTTTGGAGGTCCTAGCTCAAGTTGGCTAGAATTACCGAAAGTTAGAATTTTGATGTTGCCGGTCTGATAGTGAAGTTGTGATCCGACGGGCGGAACAGGATTCCAGAAGTTTTTGTAGCACCGTCATATCATTTGGGACGTGCGTGCAAAGATTTATGTCAATCAGATGTGTTTTGGTTAGCTTTTTGATCGAAAGCGATTTTTGGAAGCTTTGATGGAACTTAGTCTTTAATTTGATGAAAATCGAGGATTTTGATATTAATGGTGGAGTTTTAAGGATTCGAGCAAGTTCGAATGAGGTGTTAGGAAGTATTGGTGTTTTTGGTTGGGGCCTCGTGGTGAATTCGGGTGGTTAAAGAGAAATTTGGTGAATTGCATGGTCTGTTGCTGCTGCCATCTATTGTTTACACAATCACGGAAAGGGATCCGCTTAAGCGGGTTTTGTAGAATCGGAGTTAGGGTAACAGGGGATTTTGTCGTGGACCGCAGAAGCGGAGGTATGCTCTCTTATACGACAACCGCAGAAGTGGTCTTGAGCCGCAGGAGCGGTCCCTTGCGTGGATTAGTCAGACCGCTGAAGCAAAGGGTTGGTCGCATAAGCAATGACTGCGGACACGGTCATTTAGCCGCAAAAGCAAAAATCGCAGTAGAGAAAAGGGTTTTATCCAAGGCTTAATTTCATATGTTGAAATATCAAGTTTGAGCTCGGACCAAAGCAATTTTGAGAGGGATTTGAAGAGGAGATTACTAGGTAACGTTTCTATGATCCTTTCTAGATTTAATCCATCATTTAGTAGTTAAATTCATCTTTTAAATTTAAATTAAGAATAAAAAATTGGATGAAAATTAGGGTAGAGTTCTTAGACCTAACTTTGATGATTTGAAGGGGAATCTGACCTCCGGTTTGGAGATTTTTATATAGTTAGACTCGTGAGAGTACAAGTTTCTGAAAATGTGATAATTATTCGATTTCGAGACGTTGGCATGAGGTCCATTTTGGTCATTTCACCTATTTTCACGCCTTAGATTTAAATTTAACAATGTAATTAGTTACTTGCGATGTTATTTACAATATGTAATTGGTTTGAATAGATTTAGGCCACTCGGAGTCGGATACTCGTGGCAAGGGCATTGTTTCTTAGCGGTTTTGTCCTCTATTGAGATAAGTGGCTTGCCTGTGTGGGGGACCTCTCCCCATTGGATATCTTTGCCATTGTTTAAATGCCTTATGCGCGAGATGATGGGTGTGTACTTGTGCTAGTTGTTGAAAATTCACCTTACTTGGATTATTTAGACTGTGTTCCTTTATATTTAAATGTTAAAAAAATGAAACTTCACTTGTTTTTCTTTAGGGAAAGCATGTTAGTAACTTATTTGATCTATTTGACTAAATTGCAACATCAGTATTTTTTTTGAAAGCATGTTAGTAACTTATTTGCTCTATTTGACTAAATTGCAATATCTGTCTTCCTTGTGAAGCATGTTAGATTCTCGATTTTACTTGTTGTTCACATTTTGCTTTCTTCTGTTAAATATTAGTTTGTTGTGGTGTATTTACTATTGGGACTACGGGACAGCATCCTGGGGGCTCCCCCTATTCGTATTTGTTCTGAGGCTTGGAAGTGCAGGATACCAAGAGATCCCGGCACTTGATTATAAAACTGGCGGATACTAAAAGATCCCCAGGGAAGGTTAGATTAACTGGAGGATACTAAGAGATCCTCGGGATACTTGGAGATCCCTTGCTTATATGATGAGGATACTGGGAGATCCTCGGGATACTTGGAGATCCCTTGCTTATATGATGAGGATACCGGGAAATCCTCGGGATACTAGGAAATCCTCTAGATACTTAGAAATCCCTTGCTTATATGATGAGGATACTGGGAGATCCACGGGATACTTGGAGATCCCTTGTGTGTATGATGAGGATACCGGGAGATCCTCAGGATACCAGGAAATCCTCGACGACAAATAGCCTGTAGTGATTGTTCTTGTTTTGCAAAGTTGTATTATAGCCTATTCCGTTCTTCTTATTCTTTTTGTTAGATATTCGAGATTTAAGTGTTTCCTACAGTTATTTCATTTCATATTTATTCTTATGTTTATCTCAGTAGGGTCCTCGTCACTACTCCATCGAGGTTACGCTTGGCACTTACTGAGTACCGCTGTGGTGTACTCATGCTAATCTTCTGCACACTTTTGTTGTGCAGATCCAGGTGCATCCGGCCAGGCGTATCATCAGTGAGTTCGGAGCTTTCTATTGGGCACTTGAGGTATATTGCTGCGTCCGCAGACCAGAGAGTCTCCGTCCTTTCTACCTTAATTAGCAGTACTTTTCCTTATTGTTTCCGTTGTATTAGACTTTTCAGACATTAGAGCTGCATTTACGTTCTCTTAGACCTGTATTTCCCGTGGGATTCCGAGTTTTGGGATGTTATTTTTTAGATGTGGTATGCATCAGCGTATGTGCCAAGTGGCACCATATAACTTTCATGTTCTATTTAGCGTTGTTTATTGTTCTATTTCCGCACTGGTAAATTCTGCAATGTGATAAGGCTTACCTAGTCGCGATGACTGGGTACCGTCATGACAGTCCACAATTGGTGAACTAGGGTCGTGAGAAGTTGGTATCAGAGCTCTAGGTTCATAGGAATTACGGGACATATACCCGTTTATTAGAGTCTCGCTGATAAGTACAAAGACATCTGTACTTATCTACGAAAGGCTATGTGACTGTTTAGGAAAAAAAATCTTCCCTTCATTAAATTCCTTGTTGTCTATGTATATGACACTGATTCTAAACTTCTGCCTTCTATCCTCTCACGGATAGTGAGGACACGCACGACCCAGGACGATCAGGCACGCGCAACCCCTCCTGCAGCTGCCAGAGGCAGGGGCCGGGGCAGGGGTAGTTGACGTATACGGGGTGCAGCCAGAGCATCTGCGTAAGCAGCTGTCGAGGTGCCGCCACTGGACCCAGTCAGGACTCATGCACCAGAGACGCCCACAGCCACCACTACTCCAGCTGTTCACGAGGCATTAGCGCAGTTTATGAGCATGTATATCACGCTATCACAGGTAGGGTTGTTTCCACCTCCTACAACTACGTCCCAAGCCAGTGGAGGAGCCCAGACTCCTGCAGCCCGCACTCCAGAGCAGAGGGTGCACATGGGGCCGATTCCAGATATTATTCATGTCCAGCCTACAGTACCGGTTCAGCCCGAGGATGGGGCACCTGCTTTTGAGGACGAGCAGCATAGATTGGAGAGGTTCAAGCGATAGTATACCCTATCAGCATGTGGTGAGTATATCCAGGAGGATAGAGGGTATGCAAGCTAGGGAGCGAGAGGAAAGAGAGGATAAGTTGTCTCGAGAGTCTGGTCATTTCTCTAGTACCCGTACATCAGGAGCAGGACGTCATGGTAGGGGCTATACGGGTCGCCTAGTTCACTCAGCTCTTCCTTCACCCAGCAGTACTCTAGCTCCTACCAGATCTTAGGAGCCTTATTATGCACCCCTGGTTTCTAGTGGTCCTCCTGCGCGGGGTACCTTCAGAGGTCAGTCTAGCAGGGGTGGGTCCAGACAGTCACAGCCACCACGCCCTCCCAGAGCTTGTTATGAGTGCGGGGATACCCTCCATGTAGTGAGGGATTGCCCTAGGCTCAGGAGGAGTTCACCTCCACAGCAGTCTCAGCAGCAGCGCACCCAGCGGGATTCTCAAGCCCTTGTTCCAGCTCCAGCTGCCACCCACCTGCCCAACCAGCCACAGGAGAAATTCTATTCGATCCAAGCTCTACTTATTCTTATGTGTCATCTTACTTTGCTCGGCATATGGGTACAACCCGAGAGGCCTTGAGCTCTCCTATTTATGTTTCTACTCTCTTAGGAGATTCCCTTGTTGTGGACCGCGTATATTTGTCATGTTTGGTTACTATTCATGGTTTTTATACCAGGGCAGTTCTTTTATTACTTGATATGGTTGTTTTCGATATTATCTTGGGCATGGACTGATGGTTGCCCCAGTATGCTATTCTTGATTCTCGCGCTAAGACCATGACGCTGGCTATGCTAGGTATTCTTTTTTTTTGGCAATCCACTGGGCAAGTGCCTAGGGCTAGCTTTTTATTAATAGCATAAAAGAAAATACAACAATTAGGAAAAGTACAAATTAAGGGTGCATTAGCACCAGTATTGTTACCCATATAACACATACTGGGCTAAATGTACCGTACTAAATCCTATGCCAGATATTCCACGTTTTGAGTGGAGTGGTACTTTTGATCACACTCCCAGAAGAGTTATATCTTTTCATAAAGCTCAGAGTATGCTTAATAACGGGTGTGCCGCGTATTTAACCTATGTGAGAGATTTCAGTACTGATACCTTTAATATTTACTCTATTCTAGTAGTACGAGATTTCCTCGATGTGTTTCCAACTGATATTCCGGGCATGTCATCTGATCGGGACATTGTTTTTGGTATCAATTTGTTGCCAGGCACTCATTCCATATCTATTCCTCCTTACCGTATGGCTCCTCCTGAGTTAAAGGAGTTGAAGGATCAGGTACAGAACCAGTGTTTCACCATGGGGTGCTCCTGTCTTGTTTGTAAATAAAAAGGATGATTCTATGCGCATGTGTATCGATTATCGTCAGTTAAACAAAGTTACATTGAAGTACCGATATCCTTTGCCTCGTATTAATAATCTCTTTGACTAGATTCAGGGTGCACGGGTGTTTTCTAAGATTGATTTGCGGTCAGGTTATCACAAACTAAAGATTTGTGAACTGGATATCCCGAATACGGCTTTCAGGACTCGTTATGGTCATTACGAGTTCCTTGTCATGTCATCTGGGCTGACCAACGCCCCAGCAGCTTTTTTGCATTTGATGCATAGTGTATTCAGGCCCTATCTTGACTCGTTTGTCATTATTTTCATAGATGATATTTTTGTATACTCCCGAAGTCGGGAAGATCATGATCAGCACCTGAGGATAGTGCTTTAGACCCTGAGAGAAAAGAAATTATATGCAAAGTTTTCAAAATGTGAGTTTTGGTTGAGTTCGGAATTCCTAGGCCACGCGGTATCGAGCGAGGGCATTCGGGTAGATCCGATGAAGGTGGAGGCCGTGTAAAGTTCGCCCAGTCCCTCCTTAGCTACAGAGATCAGCAGTTTCCTCGGCCTAGCAGGGTATTACCGTCGTTTTGTGGAGGGGTTCTTGTCGATTGCAACCCCTATGACTAGATTGACCCAGAAGGGTGCTCCATTTCAGTGCTCAGACGAGTGTGAGGTGAGCTTCCAAAAGCTCAAGATGGCTTTGACTTCAGCCCATATTCTTATTTTTCCTACTGGTTTGGGGTCCAATACGGTTTATTGTGATGCCTCACGAGTTGGACTTGGAGCGGTGTTGATGCAGGACGGTAGGGTGATTGCCTACGCTTCCAGACGGTTGAAAGTTCATGAAAAGAACTATCATGTCCATGACTTTGATATAGCTACTATTGTTCACGCCTTCAAGATCCGGCGTCATTATTTGTACGGCGTGCCTTGTGAAATTTATACGGATCAACAGAGTTTGCAGCATTTGTTCAAGAAAATGGATCTTAATGTGCGCCGAAGGAGATGGTTATAGCTACTGAAGGAATATGATATTACTATCCTTTATCACCGGGGCAAGGCAAATGTGTTAGCCGATGCCTTGAGTTGCCGGGCAGAGAGTTTGGGGGAGTTTGGCATATTTACCAACTTTAGAGAGACCTATGGTGATGGATGTTCAGGCTTTAGCCATTCAGTTCTTGAGATTGGATCTTTCGGAGCCTAGTCTAGCCTGTGTGGTGTTTCAGTCTTCATTGTTTGATCGTAACAAGGAGAGGCAGTATGATGACCCTCATTTCCTTGTCCGCAGGGACACAGTTCAACATGGCGATGCTAAGGATGTGACTATTGGATATGATGGGGTATTTAGGATGTAGAGTCGTATTTGTGTACCCGATGTTGATGATATTCGGGAGTTGATATTGACTGAGGCCCATAGCTCACGGTACTCCATCCATCCGAGTGCTACGAAGATGTATCAGGACATGAGGCAGCATTACTAGCGGAGGCGGATGAAGAAGGACATAGTAGAGTTTGTAGCTAGATGCCTCAACTATTAGCAGGTAAAGGCTAAGCAATAGAGACCGGGAGGGTTACTGCAGCAGATGGATATTCTGGAGTGGAAATGGGAGAATATCACTATGGATTTTGTGACTGGTCTCCCTCTAACAGCGAGGAAGTTTTATTCTATTTAGGTTGTTATGGATCGGTTGACCAAGTCCACTCATTTTATTCCAGTGTGCACTTCTTACATAGCGGAGCGGTCAGCAGGGATTTATATCAAGGAGATTGTTCGTCTGCATTGCATTCCAGTTTCTATCATCTCATACAAGGTTTAGTGTTTACACATGGTTCTGGATAGCCGTTCAGAATGAGTTGGGTACCCGAGTGACCATAAGTACAGTTTTTTACCCTCGGACGGAGAGTCCGAGCGCACTATTCAGATTCTTGAGGATATCCTCTGTGTGTGCACGATTGCGCTTAGAGGGTCTTGGAATCAATTCTTTCCATTGGATGAGTTTGCATACAACAACAGTTATCAATCCAGTATTCAGATGGCGCCTTATGAGGACTAATATGGTAGGAGATGCAGATCCAATGTGGGTTGGTTTGATCTGGCCGAGGCCAGGCTACTGGGAACTGATTTGGTTCAGGATGCAGCTAAGAAAGTTAAGGTGATTCAGGATAGACTCCGTGCAGCCTAGTCCTGATAGAAGTGTTATGCGAACCGGAAGGTTTGTTATGTTTCCTTTATGGTTAGTGAGCAAGTTTTGCTTCGGGTCTCGCATATGAAAGGCGTCATGAGGTTTGGAAAGAAAGGGAAGTTGAGCCCGAGGTTCATTGGCACATTTGAAATTTTGAGGCAGATTGGAAAGGTTGCTTATGAGCTTGCTTTACCTCCCAGTTTGGCCGGGGTTCATCCGGTACTTCATGCTTCGATGCTTAGGAGGTATCACGGTGACCCGTCTCACGTGTTGGAGTTCACTTCAGTCCAGTAGGAAGATGACTTGTCCTATGTTGAGGAGCCAGTGGCAATATTGGATAGGCATGTTTGAAAGCTCAGGTCAAAAGATAAATCTTCAGCAAAGGTTCAGTGGGGGGGTCAGCCGGCTAAGGAGGCGACTTGGGAGACCGAGCGGGATATGCGCAGCCGATACCCTCATCTTTTTGCTACTTCAGGTAAGTTCTCTATGCTCGTTCGAGGACGAACGAATGTTTAAGTGTGTTAGGATGTGACGACCCAGCCGGTCGTCTGTGGAATGTATGCCTCGTTTCCCAATTAACTGCTTCCCCTAAGTTAATTTCTGCTATTTTGGTTTGTCGGGATGTACAGTAATAGAATTCGGAGTGTTTTGGGACACTTAGACCCTAAATGAGAGCTTGCGTGTTGGAAAATTGTCTGTAATCAGAACGTTGCCAAGACAACCTCGGAATGGAAACATGATGGTTCCGTTAGCTCCATTAGGTTATTTTGGGGTGGGGAGCTTGTTTGGAATGTGTATTGGAGGTCCGTAGCTCAAATTGGCTCAAAATGCCGGAAGTTAGAATTTTGAAGTTTCCGGTCGAATAGTGAAATTTTGATCCGGGGGTCGAAACAGGATTACGGAAGTTGTTGTCGCACTGTCATATCATTTGGGACGTGCGTGCAAAGTTTTAGGTCAATCAGACGTGTTTTAGTTAGGTTTTTTATCGAAAGCGAGTTTTTGAAGTTTTGATGGAACTTAGGCTTTAACTTGATGGAAAACGAGGATTTTGATGTTAATGGTGGAGTTTTAAGGATTCGAGCAAGTTTGAATGAGGTGTTAAGAATTATTGGTGTTATTCGTTGGGGTCTCGGGGGCCTCGGGGTGAATTCGGGTGGTTAATCAGAGAAATTTTGTTTGTTGCATGGTCTGTTGGTGCTGCCATCTTTTGTTTCTGCAATCGCAGAATGGGAACCACGTAAGCGGGTTCAGCAGAAGCGGAGATGGGGTCGCAGACGAGGTCTTGGGGAATTTGGTCATGGACAGCAGAAGCGGAGGTATGCTTGCTTAAGCGGCGACCGTAGAAGCGGTCTTGAGTCGCGTGAGCGGTCCCTCATGTGGACTATTCATACCGCTGAAGTGAAGGATTGGTCTCATAAGTGGTGACCGCGAACGTGGTCATTTCGGTGCAGAAGAAAAAATCGCAGTAGAGAAAAGAGGTTTATCCGAGGCTTAATTTCATAAGTTGAAAAATCAAGTTTCAGCTCGGACCAAGTCGATTTTAAGAGGGATTTGAAGAGGAGATTACTGGGTGACGTTTCTATGATCCTTTCTAGCTTTAATCCATCATTTAGTGGTTAAATTCATATTTTAAATTTGAATTAAGGACAAAAATTGGATGAAAATTAGAGTAAAGTTCTTATACCTAACTTTGATGATTTTAAGGGGCATTTGACCTCCGATTTGGGAGATTTTTAAATGGTTAGACTCGTGAGAGTACGAGGTTTATGAAAATGTGAAAATTATTTGATTACGAGATGTTGTCTTGAAGGGCATTTTGGTCATTTCACCTCTAGAGCTCAGTCTAGCAGAGGTGGGTCCAGTCTGTCACAGCCAACACGCCCTCCCAAGCTTGTTATGAGTGCGAGGATACTCGCCATGTAGTAAGGAATTGCCCTAGGCTCAGGAGGAGTGCACCTCCACAACAACACATCAGCAACGTACCCAACAGGATTCTCTGGCCCTTGTTCAAGCTCCAGCTGCTACCCCACCTGCCCAGCCAGCCTGGGGTGGAGATCGGGGAGATAGAGGTTTCCCTCGAGGTAGGGGCCGAGCCAGATTTTATGCCATTCCTGATCGGGCCAAGACTGCCGCCTCTGAATCTGTTATCACATGTATCATTTTTGTTAGTCATAGAGAGACATCGGTTCTATTCGATCCAGGCTCTTCTTATTCTTATGGGTCATCTTATTTTGCTCCGCATTTGGGTACAGTCTGAGAGACCTTGAGCTCTCCTCTTTATGTTTCTACTCCCGTAGGAGATTCCTTTGTTGTGGACCGCGTATATCGATCACGTTTGGTAATTATTCATGGTTTTGAGACCAGGGCAGTTCTTTTATTACTTAATATTGTTGATTTGATATTATCTTGGGCATGGACTGGTTGTCACCCCAGTATGCTATTCTTGATTGTCATACTAAGACTATGACGCTGGCTATGGCAGATAATCCGCAAATCGAGTGGAGTGGTACTTTTGATCACGCTCCCAACAGAGTTATGTCTTTTCTTAAACCTCAGCGTATGGTTGAGAAGGGGTGTTCCGCGCATTTACCCTATGTTACAGATGTCAGTGCTGATACCCTTTAAGTTGACTTTGTTCCGGTAGTACGGGATTTCCCCGATGTGTTCCCAGTTGATCTTCCGGGCATGACGCCTGATCAGGACATTGACATTGGTTTTGATTTCCTGCATGGCACTCCGCCCATATCTATTCCTCCTTACTGTATGGCTCCTCGGGGTTAAAGGAGTTGAAGGATCAGCTACAGGAATTGCTTGATAAGGGTTTTATTTGACCCAGTGTTTCACCATGGGGTTCTCCTGTCTTGTTTGTGAAGAAAAAGAATGGTTCTATGCACATGTGTATCGATTATCGTCAGTTGAACAAAGTTAATGATCTATTTGACCAGTTTCAGGGCCCGCATGTGTTTTCTAAGATTAATTTGCGCTTTGGTTATCACCAGCTAAAGATTCGGGTGTCGGATATCCCTAAGACTGCTTTCAGGACTCGGTATGGTCATTACGAGTTCCTTGTCATGTCATTTGGGTTGACCAATGTCCCAATAGCTTTTATGCATTTGATGCACAATGTATTCATGCCTTATCACGCATTGGAGTTCACTTCAGTCCAGTTGGACAATGACTTGTCCTATGTTGAGGAGTCAGTGGAAATATTGGATAGGCAGGTTCGAAGCTCAGGTCAAAGGATATAACTTCAGTAAAGGTTCAGTTGCTGGGTCAGCCGGCCAAGGAGGCGACTTGGGAGACAAAGCGGGATATGGGCAGCCGATACCCTCATCTTTTTGCTACTTCAGGTATGTTCTCTATGCTCGTTAGAGGACGAATGAATGTTTAAGTGTGGGATAATGTGACGACCCAGCCGGTCATCTTTGGCATTTATGCCCAGTATCCACATTAATTTCTTCCCCTAAGTTCATTTCTGCTATTTTGGATTGCCAGGATGTACGGTAATAGAATCTGGAGTGTTTTGGGACACTTAGTCCCTAAATGAGAGCTTGCATGTCTCAAAATGGTCCGTAATCAGAACAGTGTAAAGACGACCTCGGAATAGATCTGATGGTTTCGTTAGCTCCGTTAGGTTATTTTGGGGTGGGGATCGTGTTCGGAATGTGTGTTGGAGGTCCGTAGCTCAAATTGGTTGGAAATTCCTGAAGTTAGAATTTTGAAGTTTTCGGTCCGATAGTGAAATTTTGATCCGAGGGTTGGAACGGGATTCAGGAAGTTGATGTAGCACCTTCATATTATTTGGGACGTGCCTACAAAGTTTCAGGTCAATCAGACATGTTTTGATTAAGTTTTTGATCGAAAGCGCGTTATGGAGGTTTTGATGGAACTTAGGCTTGAAATTAATGAAAATCGAGGATTTTGATGTTAATGGTGGAGTTTTAAGGATTCGATCAAGTTCGAATGAGTTGTTAGGAAGTATTGGTTGTTTTTGGTTGGAGTCCCGGAGGCTTCTGGGTGAATTCGAGTGGTTAACCGGAGAAATTTGGTGATTTGCATGGTCTGTTGCTGCTGCCTTCTATTTTTTCCGCAATCGCGGATGGGGAGCCGCATAAGCGGCTTCCGCAGAAGCGGAGCTGAGGTCGCGGACGCGGTCTTGGGGGATTTGGTCGTGGACCGCAGAAGCGGAGGTATGCTTGCTTAAGCGGCGACCGCAAAAGCGGTCTTGAGCCGTAGGATTAGTCAAACCGCCGAAGCGAAGGGTTGGTGGCGTAAGCGGTGACCGCGGACACGGTGACCGCGGGCGCGGTCATTTAGCTCCAGAAGCAAAAATCGCAGTAAAGAAAAGGGGTTTATCCGAGGCTTAATTTCATAAGTTGAAAAATAAAGTTTGAACTTTGACCAAGGCGATTTTGAGAGGGATTTGAAGAGAAGATTACTGGGTAACGTTTCTATGATCCTTTCTAGCTTTAATCCATCATTTAGTAGTTAAATTCATCTTTTAAATTCGAATTAAGGATCCAAAATGGATGAAAATTGGGGTAGAGTTCTTAGACCTAACTTTGATGATTTTAAGAGGCATTTGACCTCCGATTTGGGAGATTTTTATATGGTTGGACTTGTGAGAGTACGAAATTTCTGAGAATGTTAAAATTATTCGATTCGGAGATGTTGTCTTGAGGGCCATTTTTGTCATTTCGCCTATTTTGTGCCTCAGCTTTAATTTAACCGTGTAATTAGTTACTTGCGATGTTATTTACAATATGTAATTGGTTTGAATAGATTTGGGCCACTCGGAGTCGGATACTCGTGGCAAGGGCATTGTTTCTTAGCGGTTTTGTACTCATTCAAGGTAAATGGCTTGCCTATCTTTGTGTGGGGACCTCTCCCCTTAGGATATCTTTTAAGCCTTGTGCGCGGGTGACGGGCGTGTACTTGTGCTAGTTGTTGAAAATTCACCTTGCTTGGCTTATTTAGAGTGTGTTTCTTCACATATTTAATTGTTAAAAAATAAAACTTCACTTATTTTGACTTAGGGAAAGCATGTTAGTAACTTATTTTCTTTATTTGACTAAATTGCAGCATTTATCTTTTCTTGGAAAGCATGTTAGTAACTTATTTGCTATATTTAACTAAATTGTAATATTTGTCTTCCTTGTGAAGCACGTCAGATTCTCAATTTTACTTGTTGTTCGAATTTCGTTTTCTTCCGTTTAAATATTGGTATGTTGTGGTGTATTAACTATTGGGACTACGGGACAGCATACCCGGAGCCCCCTGTTCGTAATCATTCTGAGACTTGGAAGTGTGGGATACCAAGAGATCCCCGGCACTGGATTATATAACTAGCAGATACTAAGAGATCCCCAGTGCAGAACTGATTAATTGGAGGATACTAAGAGATCTTCGGTATACTTGGAGATCCCTGGATTATATGATGAGGGTACTGGGAGATCCTCGAGATACTTAGAGATCCCTTGCTTATATGATGAGGATACTGGGAGACCATTGGGATACTTGGGGATCCCTTGCTTATATGATGATGATACTAGGAGATTCTCGGGATACATGGAAATCCCTTCTGTATATGATGAGGATACCGGGAGATCCTCGGGATACCAGGAGATCCCTGATGACAAATAGCCTGTAGTCATTGTTTCTGTTTTGTAGAGTTGTATTATAGCCTATTTAGTTCTTCTTATTGTTTTTGTTAGATATTCGATATTTACGTATTTCCTACTATTATTTCATTTCATATTTGTTCTTATGTTTATCTCAGTAGGGTCCTCGACCATCCTCGTCACTATTCCATCCAGGTTAGGCTTGGCACTTACTGAGTACCGTTGTACTGTACCCATGCTACTCCTCTGCACACTTTGTTGTGCAGATCCAGGTGCATCCGGCCAGGCGTTCGGAGCTTGCTATGGGGGACTTGGGATATACTGTTACGCCTGTGGACCAGAGAATCTCCGTCCTTTCTACCTTAGTTAGCAGTACTTTTCCTTATTATTTCCGTTGCATTAGACTTTTCAAACATTAGAGTTGTATTTATGTTCTCTTAGACCTGTGTTGCCCGTGGGATTCCGAGTTTTGGGACGCTAATTTTCAGAAGTGGTGTGCATTAGTGTATGTGCCAAGTTGCACCGCATACCTTTCATATTCTATTTAGCGTTATTTATTGTTCTATTTCCACATTGTTAAATTCCGCAATGCGATAAGGCTTACCTAGTCATGAAGACTGGGTGCCATGACAGGTTCACAGTTGGTGAAGTAGGGTCGTGACACGGGACCAAGTCAGAGTGGCTCTCAGTAACAACCATATTGGTTTAAAGGGGTAAAGTATGGTGCCTAATGATTTTTAATCTACAAGTACGGTTGAGAGTCAAGCTTTTGTAGCAGCTTATAAAGTGACGCCCAGAATGTTCTACGGTGTTTTGACTTGCGGTGTAGCATTAAAGATACATGAAATGGTCATAGGATTTGAGACAGCATGGTCTCACAATTTAAGGTAACTCGGGGTGAGTGCGGTTTGAATAAGTTAGGTGTTGAAGGGAGATATTATTATTTCTAAGGCAATCAAGGATAAATTGGGAGGAAGTAGATTGAATAGCCATAGTTGAGTTGGTATATTGATGCGGTGATCAGTTCTTTCAGCATGATCCAGTTTTGCATGTGATTTGAAGGCGGTGCGTGCAAGGAATGTTGGCTGTAGTGATTGATGTTATTCTGAAGCATTCTTCCGTTATGGCCTATTTTGAGTAGGCGGATCACGAAAAGGGTTATGGTGGCTTGAACCACTACTTAGAGATTGGCATATTCGATAGTTATTAGAATTGCGTGTATGTTGCTATAGTTATCATGAAGTGAGTTAAATGGAAAGTTTTATATGATGAAGTGTTAGCCTATCAGAGGTTCCAGAGCTGTGATGGAAATCGTGTCTATCGTATATCGGCACATGAGGTGCAGTGAGTGGTTAGAATTTGAAGTAAGGACCAAGGTTGCAGTTTGGTCAGTGACTGTGATGTCACAAGCTCGGATGAGCAGGGAAGGAGTTTTAGTGTTTTGAGTAAGATGGGTATTGGCATATGTATCACCTGAGATCGGTGTTCTGTGAGAAAGGCTTTGCATTCTGGTTAGGGATTCTTGATCGCTTTTCAGTGTTAGTTCAGCCGGTGGTTTAATTGTGCAGACCCATTAATTATTTATTAAGATTGTGGGAGCTTGTCCCACAGGAAGATTTATAAGTGTGACATGTAGTCAATTGATTAATTAGAAATTTAAACCGAGTTTGAGGATTTTGGCAATATCATCCATTTGAGAATTTATGTCTGGAGGGCACTCTGTTTATTGGGTTATGGACCTTTGAAGGATTATTGGCCTAGCTTGGCATGATCAGGATTGAGTTGAGGTCAGTGGATAGATTTAAATGTGTAAGTGAGTCTTACGTCAGGCCAGTTGTGTTTATTTCAACAATATGCTCTTTATGGAAGGATAGTTGCGGTCTTATCTCATGGTGAGCTAATTCATGCAAAGATATATTGCACCATATGAGTTGTGAGAAGCTTGGTAAATTCCTTATGTGTTGAGTTTCTGCTCAAATGTGATGTTATATGAGCATGATGGCTCTTGAGATTTAGATCATGTATCGCACCTCAGTTGTGCTTGAGTTTGTAGACTATACTGTTATATGTTTCCTTGGGGATGGTATTATGCACCTTAGTGTGTTTATGACCGATATTTGGTATTTTGATGTGATGAGCTATTCAGCTCGTCGTATATCTCCTTATGTGAGTTCTATATATGGATCGGGTGGCACGTCGCCATGGGTATGTTGTTTGGATCAGGTTGCACGCCGCAACAGTGTGATGGTCAGTTTAGTGTCCCATATTAGCTTTTATGTGTTCTGTGTTTTCTGAGGGAGTCCATGTTAGTGTGCGAGTTAGGCAGTTCCTTCTAGAGTTCGCCTTCCTTTTGTACCGCGTTCGAATTTGCAGCCTACTGCCACATTGTGGCATCGTGTGGGACTTTTGATTATGTCTGGGGTAGCTTATTGCTTTAGCAGTTCGTACTGGGGTGAGACGAGGTTTATGGGATTTAGGATCAGTGCAATTTTATTATATGAGGTGTATTAAGGAGCTAAGACCATTAGACGGTTCATGATGAGGTGATGATGCTTGTCAGGAGTATAGACCCAATGAATTGTTGATTCAGCAGTTAGTTATGAATTTCAGCACGTCTCTTCCATCGTATCAGGGTTGTAAAAGCTAGAGCAAGGCCTATGTAGGTCATGAGGTGCAATGGGAGCATCGGATTCGTGAAATTTCGATTTATTCGATCAGATAATGTTATTGTGGTCCTATAAGTAAAGTGATGGAAATTGCGAACTCAGCAAGTTACGCTATTATGTTTGGATACGGCGTGTAATGACCAATATGGTGATCGTATGTGGGAAACAAGCTTGGCAGAAAAGAGATTATAATCCTCCCTATATATTTTTCTGAAAATATGCTAGACCTACATAAGAAAATCAAACTACAAATACTACCAAGCATAACGATGGATAAGACCTCGACAAAAAAACCTGCTGAACACCCGCTGCATGGCTCACCTATAACGAGGCGACCAGTCTTTTTCAGCTCCGGCACGTCATTTTGCAGTCTGAGGCCATGAGCAGTTCATTTCAGGTATATTGACTTGTGTGTATGTCAAAATTAAAATTCTGGAATTTTGGAGTCAAATCTAAATGAAAATTATCATTTTAGAAGCCTTAAGTTGGAGAAAATGGCTAAGATTGGAATTTTGAGTAAACAACCTCGGAATTGGGATCCGAAGGTTTCAAGAGGTTTGTATGATGATTTCGGACTTGGGCGTATGCCCAAATCGGGTATTGGATAACCCGGGAGTGTCTTGGCGCCTTTTGTGGAAGTTAGCATTTTAGAAGAATTGCATCAGTCTGGCTTAAAATGCATTTCAGTGTTATTGATATCCGTTTGGGATTCTGAGACTGGGAGTAGATCCATATAGTAATTCTAGAGTTGGGAGCGCGATCTAATGTGAATTTGGAAGTCCTTAGGTTATTGTGGAGCTGTTTGACTAAAGATAGAAATTTACGTTTTCGAGAAATTCGACCGGAAGTGGAAATTTTGATATCGGGCTCGAAATGTGAATTTTGTGGTTCAGATAACTTTGTTGGGTGATTTGGGACATAGTAATGTGTCCGGAATATTTTTGTGATTACCGGTGTAGAATTAAGCTTGAATTGGCAAAGTTAGTATTTTGGCGAATTCCGGTTGACAAGTGAGATTTTGATCTGAGGGTCGGAATGGAATCCCGAGAGTTGCTCTAGCTTCTTTATATCATTTTGGACTTGTGTGAAAATTTTGAAGTTAATCGGACGTGATTTCATAGGATTCAGCATCTGAAATAGAAGTTGCAAACTTCAAAGTCCTTCAAGCTAGAATTGGGGTGTAATTCATGATTTTAGCATTGTTTGATGTGATTTGAGGCCTCGAGCAAGTTCGAATTGTGTTTAGGGACTGGTTGGTGCTATTGGTCGGGGGCCCGGTGCCTTGGGTGTGTTTCGGATTGTGATCACACTCTCATTTGATGTTTCAACGTCGTTTCTTTGGACATAAAGGGGTGTCATATTGAGAAAATAAGCTCCTAATTCAGTTTTGTTTAAAACATTAGATCCGTATCAAATTTTCGGAGCCAGAGGAAAAAGAATTATCGAATTTGGAGATCGTATGAGGGAGTTATGCTCGTTTCCGTGTTAAGAAGAGTTGGTTGCTGTCAAAACCGCAAAAGCGAAAATTGAGCGCAGATGCGGAACCGCAAAAGTGGAAACTGCTAAAGGCAGAGAGTTTTCTTTAAAACTTGAACTTGGCTCATTTTTCACTTCATTTCTTCCGTGGGAGCCGATTTTGGAGCAACTTTGGAGAGTCATTTTCATCCCCAATCATGAGGTAAGTGATCTTTACTAGTTTTGAATACATACATCAAATATGTATGGATTTTAGCATGAAAATGGGTAGAAATTTGAGGGTTAGAGGAAGACCTTGACATTTTTGTTATTGGATTTATACCACGAATTTGAGCTTGGAATTAAGAGAAAATTATATATTTAATTTCCTAAGAACATGGGTAAACTTTATGTTGGAAAAATTTTGGATTCTGGGCACGTGGGCCCCAGGGAATTTTGGTCATTTCACAAAGCGGAGTTTCGAAATGGTATAATTTGAATTGTTAGCAAGTATTTGCATATTTTCTCAATAGTTTGTCGTTATTTGACTAGTTTTGGAGCATTTTGTGTTGGTTCAAGCCTTAGAAAGAATGTAGAATGCTGGTTACGGATCTTTGGAGCGAGGTGAGTCTCCTTTATAATCTTGTGAGGGGTAAAATACCCCATAGGTGAGTTAAACTGATTATGTGCTCCTGTTTGTGGGGGCTACGTTAGCACGAGGTGACGAGAGTCCGTGCTTAGCTACTATTATGATATTGTGCGGGTAGTTTAGGACCCAAAAGCATGCTATATTTGGAATGTTTGAGTCTTATTGACATTCGAATTGCTTAAATCAAATTGAACAAGTAATTGAATTTCAAAAAAGGATTAAACTCCATTTCTTAAAAATATTAAGGAGAATTGATTTTACTTGAATAAATATCCCCCGATAAGTCCTTATTTGACCGATTGAGCATGTATTCTTATGTGTACCTGCGTCGTATGCATTTTTCACGAGCAGGGTATGTGTTTATTTTTGGAACGGGCCGATTGCCTCTGTGAAATAGATGCATCTATGGTAGGGCTGCTCAACCCTCGGCAATGCACACTTTACATTTCTGTTGGAGCAGGTCGTCGGCCTCGACATTATTTGCACATGTTTGCACTGTTGTCTTGAACTCATTTGAGTTGTTTTATGCCATATTATGGCTCGAGATCATGTTATTAAAAATAACAAGAAACCTAAGGAAATTTTCCATGAAAGTATTATATAACTACTTGTTTTCCAATATCTGGATGAGAATCATGTTTATAAAAGAAATTCACTACTTGAATATATTGATTAAGGATAAATCGTCATCGGACTGCTAGTGAGTGTCAGAGTTGACCATATCGTCTCTACTCTTTCAGGATTAGGCTGGACACTCATTGGTACACGTTATTTTTGTACTCATACTACACTTGTTATTGCATTTTGTTGCATAAGTATATGTTATTCTAGTGGTCTACTGGAGGTAGCAGCACGGATGATTCTGGGACTAGGTGATCTGCATCAATTGAGACGGCCACAACTAGGGTATTCCCTATCCATTACTATATTTATTTTCCGTCTATTGTATTTCGGACGGATGATGTATTTTTATTTCTCTTATCAGTAGATACTCATGCACTTGTGACTCTGAGTTCTATATTCGAACTGTTTGTTTGATGCCTAATGAAATGAAAGTACTAATAATAACATTTTTAAAGATTAATTAAGTACTCTAAAAAATTTCAATTTATTTTCCAAGTTAATATAGCACATGAAACTTATGACAACAACACTTGACAAATAAGAAAATGTATTGTCAATAATTACGAAGATAGTTTAGTACTTCAAGATGCAAAATATAACATATACTGAACTTATGGAGATAGTTGATGAGTACTTGAAGATAGTTGAGTGCTTATGAATCAATGTAGTAGGGATCAAAACAAGTTCAAAATAATAACACCTTGGCACTTCCGAGGTTCCAGCAATATAGATAAATTAAAACATTCAGTCCATTTCAAAATAATTTTTTAAAAAAGTTATACTCTTATTTCATTCCAACACGGAGTACAAAAGACAAAGGCTTTGGCATCCTAAATACAGAGGCTTTGGCATCTACTCTACAAAGATCAAATGTGGCAACCAATAACACATCAAACTAAACAATCAAACTAACAATAACCAAAATAAACAATAATCAAACTGGACAATATTTTAAAATTTTCATCTCTACAAACATTCCAGATAACAACACAGATGATATAGCACTTGCTCCAACATAATTTTCATCTACACATGAACTTGAAGATTGTTCTTCACTGTAAATATTTTCTTTTTGGAATTCATTGAATGTTGCTACTGCTTCATAATTAGATTTGTAAGACTTGAAGATGCTTCCTTTGAAACCTATAACAATATGAGCACACTCACACCAAGAGTTGTATAATTCTGGCTTTTTACCACGAAATACTGCAAACACATTTGATGCTGATATATTACCAGCTTGAGATCCATTTCTAAACTCATTAAAAGCTGCAATGGCTTCATCATACGTTTTGAAGGCCTTGAAGATGCTGCCCTTGACACCAATAACCATAGGAGCACACCAATGCCAAGAGTTGTATAATCTAGGCCTCTTACCACGAATCACTACATAAACTTTCGAAGCATTATTCTTCTTCCCTTGGTCCATTCCTTAATTTAACCCTAAGAAAGATAAGAGATGAATGATGAGAAAACAAAGATAGAAAAATGTAGGCTGGAAAAGGTTTTTAGATTTAGCCAAATATATTATGTTTAGGGTTAGAAAGTGACCACTTTAATCATAAATATCAGTATTATAATTTTTATGCGTATTTTCTCCAATTTTTAAACGTATTTCCTCTAATATATTATATGTATATTTTAGTATTTTTCGACTAATGGTATAGTATATGTAAATTTTAGTGTATTTCATTTAATTAATATAGTATATGTATATGTGCTTTATGGAAATTGATGAAGCATGCATCTTGGGAAGGTAAGACAATTAAATTAGCCAGAGAAAATTATTGAAAAAATGAGTTTTAAACGAAAAATTTGCCAAAGGATATATATGGAAAATAAAAATGCACAAATGTCCATTATTTCCTCAAAAGCCGTGCAAAGTTACCATTATACTCTCATTTAGGATGTTTGGGTCATTCTTGGTGTGGCCAAATATATTTTTCGAAAGAAAATATATTAATGAACCAACCTCAAAAATTAGTTTATGAAGTGGTTATTGAGAATAGAACTCTCTTTATTAGTATCTTTGATTTTTTACGTCCCTTAAGAAATAATAAATAAAATACATAATTTATTATGATACTCATATTAATTAATTCATATTTTATTGGATTTGAGAAAATAATTTGAAATGAGTAATAAATATTATGGGTATAACAGAAAAAGAAAATTATTTTCTCTGAATATATGCAAAGTAACAAGTAAAAATGAAAGTTTAATTTTAGAATACACGTCAAGTAAAAGTAAACAGATGGAGTAATTAAGGGAAATTTGTTTTACACATTTACATCATTCATACATATACGATACAACCCCCAACCAACAACAAAAAGCATGTGTATTTGTTTTCTAACAGGATTATCAAGGATTGTATATTCTTGCTGCTATAAGCGTTTCCGTGGTCCGAGTAATCCAAGAATTTGTGAAGTATGAAAAATATGTCATCTCCATTTTTCTTGCCTTTTCTTTTCTATGGTGAACACGAGACTTAATGGATTTATTATGTGACAATTGATAGTATAATTAATTGCTGATACAATGATGGGAACTATTAGTCTATATAATAAGCTTTTGTAGGTCAAAATAGCATGGTATAGTCAGTTTTTATATTGGCCAATTAAAAATAGTCAGTGTTTACCAAAGTCAATGAAAAATTGCTATTATTTTGTTGCAACAGAGACCAGTCCCGTATAATATGCGGGAGTTTTGGTGCATTTGTGTACGAAGTTAAAATATTATGCTGGACCGGTATACTTTGCTAACTCCTGTATAATATACGGGAGACTAGAGCATCAGTGCTCCAAATCTAGTATATTATACTGAACATTAATACTTACTGGAACTCCCGTATATTATGCGGGAGTTCCAGCATAGTTATACTTGAACTCCCACATATTATATGGGAGTTCAAACATAGTTATCCTGGAACTTCCGTATAATATGCGGGAGTTTAAGCATAGCGTATTTTCTGGATATTGAGTAGTATTTTTGCTCAAATTTATTTTTACATAAAAAATAACTTGATTTCGATGACTTTTAAAATTTGACTATCTTTCAACGTACTTCTAAATCTGCCTTTTTTTTAAATTTCTCGCCTTTTGTTGTGTTCCAATAATTAAAGAAGCGCGCGTAGGTGTACGTTGTGGGCCTTTGGTCCAAAAACTTAGGTAAAAAAACGAGTCAATAGTGGGACATGGCAGTCTGAAAATGGTGGAACTTAGGGAAAGGGAGCATGCATGTGTATTGATGAGAAGTTGAAAAGACCAAAAGGCTTAGTTCCAAAACTATGTTTTTCTGTCTAATAATACTACTATTTCTGAGATGTTTCTCCTTCATTATTTTGCATTTGGAAGTTTTTCGACATGTTCTTGTGTTGGCTAATGAAAAAAAAAGAAACATTTTTTTCTAAGCATAAAACCGTTGGGACTTAAATTGTTTGGAGACTTTTGGTTTGGTTTTGCGTAGTTCGAACAACCTATCATCATCAACGGACAACCAAATTGCCGCAAGTGGAAAAAAAAGGTTATATATTTATTTTTGGTCATAGACAAGATCTAGACTGATCGAATATCACTTGGATATGATTGAAATTTCAGTTTAGTGGTCAAAGTTCCTAGTCTGTTAACTGTAAGATTTTAATTCTGCCAATAGTTTTCCTCTCTTTTATCTTATCTTTTTCAATCGAGAAAATCTATCTCGGCAGAAAATTTAAAACCAACTGAACGTTGGAGTTTGCACGTTTTATGCTTTTACTCTAGCATAAAAGTCCTCGTGTCATTATTAACATAAATGGTTTCGTAATTCTTTTTGGGGAAAATATTCGACAAATAATATTCACAAATCGAAAGCAATACAGGATCAGCTTGCATCTAATATAAACAAAAAATAATAATTTTTAATTAATATCAAAATAATACGTACCTATGAAATAAATTCTCTGTGATCTTTTGTTGTTGTGTTGACTAGCAAACCATGTATCTGGTACAACTTAGGGATTTTTACCTCGTATAGCAAATGTCAACACATTATTTATTTTAAATAAATATCATTTTAAAAATTATATTCTATAGATACACTTTAATGTTTATAGCAAAATATCTAATTTTGATTACCTGCTACCCTTAAGTCACTAAATAAACAATCTCTCTATTTTAATACATGTCATTCTCTTCCCCCATTCTCCCAAAATACAATGCTCAATCTCAAAATTTCTCTCACCGACATCACCCACGTTTTCTCGGCTCTCCTCTCTCTAGGGAGACATGGTGTAGTATAGGTTGCCATGGATAAAGTTGAGATGAGAGAAGCTACATGATTTAACTTTGTATAGGCTTGTACATTTTTGTGTATACTCAGTGTATATTTTCAGTATATCCATGGTATACCTTGTAATTGAGTTGTAACTGGGCTGTGATGATTTTGTGTCTGAGCCCACATGTCATTATTTAATTTTGGGCCGGATCACCCGACCCGACGCGTCCGTGTGTAACATGTATATATGTAGGTGAGATATTTTTCTCACCTACCGGATTTCATTTCTCTCATTTGTTCTGTAATAATATTTCTCTCTGATTCCAGAGAGTTCCAAACGCTCTGTCTTCTCTCTACTTTCTCTCTCTACAGTTTTTATGATTTCTCGGTCTAATATCAATGTTTACATGGTATCAGAGACGACGATCCGATTATGTTTCTCTACATCTCTTTGTCTTGGTTGAACTCTTTTTGAGATTTTCTAGGGCTTTTCTGAGACCTTATGGTCGATGATGGTTTTGACCTAGATCGGATGTTTTTCCGAGTTTTTCGTCATGATATTTGAGTATGTTCTCTTCACCCGAACATTCTGAGAGCTTTTCTGCTGATTTTGGGTGGTTTCTCGGTGACCTATCTGCTTCTACGGTTTCTGGTGGTTTAACCTAGGGTTCTACTGCTTTCCGGTGGCTCGATTCTCACTCAGTGGACGTTTTGGGTGCCTCTCCGACGTTCCTGACCACATTTCCAGTAAGGATTTCCAAGGTTACAGCTAGGGTTTTATACCTAGGATTTCTCTGTTGTTTGAAGGCCGATCTTCTCCGGTCGCGAAGAAGGAGGATAACTCTGTCCTTATCTTCGGTATTGTATGTGATTATCTGACTCTGTATATGTGAGCATCTGGCGTTGTCTGTGAATACCTGATTTGGTTATACTCTGTTTGTTGGTTATTGTGTGTGAATACCTGTTTTGGTTATACTCTGTTTGTTAAAAAGTTGTTCTTTTAAGTCGGTTCATTGACTATGGCTTCTAACGCAAATACTGGTGCCTCCCCTTCTGTAGACTCTTCCAGTCCCCTTTTTGTATATTCTTCTGATGTTCCTGGGGTATCTCTCGTTCCCACTCCCTTCTCGGGTAGTGGTTATGGGGGCTGGAGACGTAAAATGATTGTTGCCTTATCAACCAAAAAAAATCGATTTTGTTGATGGCACATGCTCCCGACCTACCACTAATGTGGCTCAACAAAGGTTGTGGGATAGGTGCAATAACATGGTGATTTCTTGGTTGACTGCTTCCCTCTCCCCTGCAATTGCTGAATCTGTGCAGTACTCTGACAGTGCACAGAGCATATGGTCCCAACTCCAGGCCAGATATGGCAGTGCAAACAGGACCAATATCTTTAAACTGAAAAGAGAGTTGTCCCACACCTCTCAAGGGTCCTTAGATATAGCTTCCTATTTTAATAAGCTAAAAGGTCTGTGGGATGAACTTGATTCAATGTGTGTTAATCATGGTCAAAGGTGTGTTTGTGCTGCAAAAGATGGTATAGTGCAGGAAAGTGATGATAATAAGGTCTTTCAGTTTTTAATGGGTCTGAATGAAGCATATATGGGGGTCAGGAGTAATCTTTTGATGATGCAGCCTCCTCCTTCTCTTGATGATGTCTATAATATGGTCCTCAATGATGAGAAACAAAGACAAGTACAGTCTTCTTCTCACTTTAATCCAGACTCTGTCTCTTTCAATGTACATACTAATAGGCAGCCTGTTGGATTTAATAAGGCCACAGTGTCTGTTCCTCTTCCTCCTTTCAGACAGAGAGTCAATTTTGACCAAGCCAGGGGACCTTAATTTTGTAGATACTGTAAAAAATCTGGACACTTAATTGATAAGTGCTTCAAGATCCATGGGTATCCACAAAGTACCACTTTTAACAAGGGAAGGAGACCTGCTGCTGCTCATCTCAGTACTGGTCTGGATTCTCCTATTTCTGATGGACTGTTGTCTGTTCCTCAAGGGAATCCTCCTGCTAGCCATCAATCTGTTGCAAGAATAGATGGACAGAGCTCTGTGATACCAGGGTTGAGCAGACAAGATTATGACCAGTTGATGAACTCGTTACACCAGACCAAGTTAGGGGACTCCACTGCTCAAACTCCTCCTCCCATATATGCTGCAAACTTTGCTGGTACTATGTTAACTGAGAACCCTATTTCTGATTCCAATCTTTGCTTACTTACTCATATTAATTCTATCACCTGGATTATAGATTCAGGTGCCTCTAATCACATGACACATGATAAACAATTACTTTTTAACATCACATCTTTAACTCTGCCATATCTTGTCACTCTTCCTAATGGTTATAAAGTGAAAGTGACATGCACATGCTCTTTTGCATTGACTCCTTCCATCACTCTTCACAATGTACTGCTAGTTCCTTCTTTTAAACACAACTTGATTTCTGTTCACAAGTTAGTGAAGCAGTTGCATTGTATAGTTATGTTCACTGAACATTCCTGCTTACTACACATGATACAGGACCCTTCTCTGAGGAGGCCACTGGATCTTGGTAGAGAAGCTGCTGGCCTATATAAACTGGCTTGGATCCCTTCTTCCCCTTCTTCATCTGTTATTTGTTCCTCTACTTCTGTTTGTCCTGTATCTGCTTCTTGTAATGATAGCAAAGTTGTTGCACGTTTTATGCTTTTACTCTAGCATAAAAGTCCTCGTGTCATTATTAACATAAATGGTTTCGTAATTCTTTTTGGGGAAAATATTCGACAAATAATATTCACAAATCGAAAGCAATACAGGATCAGCTTGCATCTAATATAAACAAAAAATAATAATTTTTAATTAATATCAAAATAATACGTACCTATGAAATAAATTCTCTGTGATCTTTTGTTGTGTTGACTAGCAAACCATGTATCTGGTACAACTTAAGGATTTTTACCTCATATAGCAAATGTCAACACATTATTTATTTTAAATAAATATTATTTTAAAAATTATATTCTATAGATACACTTTAATGTTTATAGCAAAATATCTAATTTTGATTACCTGCTACCCTTAAGTCACTAAATAAACAATCTCTCCATTTTAATACATATCATTCTCTTCCCCTATTCTCCCAAAATACAATGCTCAATCTCAAAATTTCTCGTACCCACATCACCCCACGTTTTCTCGGCTCTCCTCTCTCTAGGGCGACATGGTGTAGTATAGGTTGCCATGGATACGCATCCCTCTTCATTAGAAGGGTTAAGATTAAATCTCAAGTGCCTTTGTTTGGATCTCGTTTTCGAATTTGCCGCCTATTTCAATGTATTTTCAGTGTCGGGGATTTCTATTGCAATTTGGGGTCTTTATCCTTGCGATCGTCTGGACAATGGTGGCATTGAACTCTCTGCGTCCTTGCAATACTTTCTAGTAGAATTTGTTGCCTCCATGTGAGCTTTTGGCGTCGCTCTCTTCACTATATTTGGTGAAATCTGGTACCGATACACTATTACGCAGATTGGAGCCACTCTCTTTCCTTATAAAGGTGCTTCTTCCCCATCACTGAGCGATTTCTGCAAAATGTGGAGTAAATCACTGCAACGTACAAATTGCATATAAGTTAGAATATATTTTAATATATTTTCAATGTATCATGTTGTATTTTTATATATTTTATTGTATTCATTGTCTATTTTTTCATCGAACCCTGAGGAAAATCAGGCCTCTTCGCATTTGCGACTGTGCCTTTGCATTTGCGATGTCCCATTTACGGCCACTCCTTCGCATTTGCGAATAAGGCAGCCCGGGCCATTGCTCGCATTTGCGAGCCAATGCGAAGCGTGCAATCCTGCTACGTACCAGCAAATTCCTAAGTAAAATTTTGACTCTGTGGCCTATTCAAAACTCACCCGAGCCCTCGTGGCTACAAACCAAACATGCACACCAACCTAAAAAATTTCATACGGACGTGCTCGTGCATTCAAATCACTAAAATAACATCAACAACTATGAATTTAGAATTAAAATCATGAAATTACGTAAGAACTTCTAATTTTCTAATTTTCTCAAATATGGTCCGATTCACGTCATTTAAATTTCGTTTCTTACCAAATTTCATCGACTTATCTAAGTCGCATATAAGACATTTACCGGGCGTCGGAACCAAAATACGGTCCCGATACCATCAAGTTTTAAAAACATTTTATTTTCAAAAATTCATAAATATCCTAGAAAATAATTTTCTTTAAAAATTTATTTCTCGGGCGTGGAGCCTCGGAATTTGATTCTGGGCATATGTCCAAGTCCCATATTTTCTACGGACCCTTCAGGACCGTCAAATTACGGGTCCGTGTCCGTTTATCCGAAATATTGACTGAAGTCAACTTAATTCATTGTAAAGTGAAAATTTACCATTTTCACATATTGGTTTTCGGGTTACACGTTCGGACTGCGCACGCAAATTGAGACAAGACGGAAAGAGATTTTTAAGGCTTTAAAACACAAAATTTACTTTTAAAATAAGTGATGACAAGGTCATCACATTAAGTCGGGCCCCATTATAAGTATCTGATATCGGCTGGGGAAAATTTCTTATATCTAGTTCTTATTTCAACCTTATATATTGTGTGGCAAGTGAACATATCCTCATGAAGCAACAACAATAATATATACAGTATATTTTTACACATGGAATATGGAAAGAATGGTGAATAAACAAACTTATACTTACCTTGTACAAGTAGACATGTCTTCAAGAAGCAAAATCGAAAAAAATTGCTTTTAATTATACATCCATTGATATTAGTAAAGTTACTGTTTTCATCTCAAAATGTTTGTTGCTTTATGCATTTCCCAGAGCTAATCTTAATAAATCTTGATCATGAATCTGGCACGATATTTACATTTGGAACAAATATTTTAATTCTAGTTAATTTTTGTATAGTTTCTAAAGATAAAAATACTACTTACCCAATGATCATTTGATGCACAGTACATGATACTGTATTTGGTCAACTTAATTAATCCTTTCTAACGTCGTAAGGTGACTGACACTATAAGACTGAAACAACAACCTAATAAAATAAGAAGATGAAGCACCATGATATAATGATAATTTTATATAACACATAATGATTTTAAAGCTTATAAAGCTATTTGAGGTGACTTTTCCTATATACTTATGCATGATTAATTATTTAAGTATTCTATCACTTTGCTGAAGTGGGGGTGATGAAACACACACGCCACAGCATAGTAACGAGTTACACCTAAGTCATTGTAAATCATATTTTCCAGTAATATAAGTTTTATTTATACCTTTCGGAAGGGAGCAAAATCTGATTATTTTTTTCCCGAAATAATCGAGGAACTCATATCTATTAAATTTTCATTTGTTTTACTACTTTAAACAAATAGGGAGGATTTTCTATTTCCTTTCTTCTCCTTTTATTTTCATAATTTATAATCTTTTTTTTTCTATCATCTGGGGATGGCAACGGAGTAAAATGAAGGTTGGAATGTGTTAGTAAATTGTATTTGTAAAATAATTCTGAAAACATAAACTAATATAATACGAAATTATGATAAACATAAATGACATAAAAAATTGATCATAAACAATTTGAGCCCACTGAATTTACAGTGTCTCCTTAAGGAATTTAATCCCCTTCTAGCACCCAAGGTTATGGATTATTTCCTCCCCGGATAAACGAATTACACACAGTGTAGTGGTACTCCAAACGCCAATGTTTCAGCGAGCACAAAGATCAGTCACAAATTACACTTACTTTTTGCTTTATTTGTATGCCAAAAGTATGCAGAAGAAGTAGAGAAAACACAGAAATTCGTAGTGAAATTTTGAGCACAATAGTGTTGTATTTATAGCCAAAATTTAGGCTGGAATCTGAAGAGGTGCAACTCTTCAGAATGGTTGTTTCTGCAAAACTGCCACAGCATGAATGTCATTACATAATTGGCTATTTACTCAATAATAAAGAGGAAAAATTGATGGGTAGTTAATTTTCTGTTACAAAAATAGAAAAACATATTGGATTTAGTAGTAATACTTAATATTGATATTTTGTTATTAATAAATATTTTATAATACATATTTGTTAATATTTTACTAGTAACAAATAAATTTGTTCCAAAAGGTTAATCAATCATTTGAACAAATCCAAATCCGAATCCGAATTCGAAGCCGAGCCGAGGGAGCGACAACAACGATGACGCGAGACTTGCTTTCTTCTCAACTCTTTAAGAGTTAGAAGAAGAACAACTTCTTATAAACCCATAAAAAATATGTTCCTCTTCCAATATGGGACAATGTCCATATGCCAAGGGGAAAACTTGAAATTTCAATCAAAAAATTTCATTTCCCTCCATTTCCCATTCACCATCTTTTTAGTATTTAATTTATTAATTTAATACATAAACCCAACAATCCCCACGTGTATGGGGAATGGCTATATCGCGGAAGTATGCATGAAAAATTGTGTGATTCGCAAGCAAGGATTAATTGCATCTGGATAAGTAGGTTTCCCTTTAATCTTTCCGCAGTGAACTTATGTCAGATATACTCGATCAATCAATAGATTTGATATCTTTGAACCGTCGAACTTTGGTGTATACCTAGACAACCACAAGCCACACAACCAACCCTTAACCATCTTTGGTTCTCATTGTTGTGTTCGTTTCAGTCATGAACACCGCTTGGTTTCATAAGTGCGTAGAGAACTGGCCTTACAAAATTCTCCTTGAAACGGATAACACTCACACTTACGTAGGCGATACCTAAACGTGTCATTCCGTAGATATACTATTTGATATACCTCTAATCAAACTTAGAAATCATTAAAAAGCCTTAATGCTTTATCATTTATATTGAACGTTGTCTCATCACGAGAATGGACAAAAAGTTTAGTTGACAATGTTTAACCTTCATAAATGACTTTGTTTGATCTCCTCGAACCTAGATCTTGGGATCTCCAGTCTTTTAGGTAGAGTTACCGCCACTATGACTTGTTCTCGGCCAAAGTCCCATTCCCCTTGATGACTTCTCAACTACCTCTCTAGTTAGACCTTTTGTAGTGATCCGACATATTATCACTTGACTTTACATAGTCAATCGTGATAATTCCTCTAGAGAGTAATTGTCTAACAGTTTTATTTCTTCGTCGTATATGATGAGATTTACCGTTATACATAACGCTCCCAGCCTTTTCAATTGCTGCTTGACTATCACAATGTATGTATATTGGTGCCAACGGTTTGGGCCAAAATGGAATATCTTCCAAGAAATTCCGGAGCCATTCAGCTTCTTCACCGGCTTTATCCAAGGCTATAAACTCAGCCTCCATTGTAGTGCGGGCGATAAAAAAAAGTTTGGATGACTTCTAAGATACCTCTCCTCCACCAATAGTGAATACATATCCACTTGTGGACTTAAAATCAGTTGATCCAGTGATCCAATTTGCATCACAGTATCCCTCAATGACTGCAGGATATTTACTGTAGTGCAAAGTAAAGTCCTGGGGATGTACTAAATACCCCAAAACTCATTTCATGGCCATCCAATGAGATTTACCTGGATTGCTCGTATATCGACTCAATATACTCATAGCACAAGCTATATCGGGCCGTGTACAATTCATGATGTACATTAAGCATCCCAACACACGAGCATAATCCAATAGTGATATGCTTTGGCTTTTGTTCTTTGCTAATGCAAGATTCATGTCAATTGGAGTCTTTGCAACTTTAAAGCCCAAATTCTTGTATTTTTCAAGTACTGTCTTAATATAATGAGATTGTGACAATGCCAGACCTTGAGAAGTATTATGGATCTTAATTCCCAGAATTATATCAACAACTCTCAAGTCTTTCATATCAAACTTGCTAGTTAGCATACGTTTAGTAGCATTTATGTTGGTAATGTCATTACTCATTGTGATCAAATCATCCACATATAATGACTATGTGATTTGGAACATTTTTAATGTGGACACATTTATCACATTCATTTATCTTAAACCCATTTGACAATATTGTTTGGTCAAATTTTGCATGCCATTGTTTGGGTGTTTGTTTTAGTCCGTAAAGGGACTTAACAAGTATATAGACCTTCTTTTCTTTATCTGGAACCACAAACCCTTCAGGTTGTTTCATATATATTTCTTCCTCCAACTCTCCATTTAAGGAGGTCGTCTTCACATACATTTGATGAATTTCAAGACCATAAACTGCAGCTAACGCTACCAATGTTCGTATGGACGTAATTTTTGTAACTGGAGAGTATGTATCAAAATAGTTTTTTCTATACCCTTTGACCACAATTCTTACCTTATATTTGTCAATAGTATCATCATCTTTCATTTTCCTCTTAAAGATCCATTTAGAACCCAACGGTTTATTTCCAGGAGGAAGATCAACCAATTACCATGTATGGTTGTTCAATATGGATTCAATTTCAATATTGACTGCCTATTTCCATAACAATGATACCAAAGAAGACGTAGCTTCTTTAAATGTTTGAGGCTCAATTTCCAATAAGAAAGTCATAAAATCCGGTCCAAATGAAGTAGACATTCTTTGACGTTTGTTACGTCTTGGATCCTCCTGGTTATGTGTACTTTCTTTTGTTTCTTCCCAAGGTCATTTAGATCCTTCACCAATCGACTCACATTCCTTTTTATATGGACATATATTTTCAAAGAACTTAGCACTATCTGATTCTATAACCGTATTATTATGAATATTGGGATTTTCTGATTTATGAACAAGAAATCGATATGCTTTACTATTAGTTGCATATCCTATGAAAACAAAATCAACGGTTTTCGGTCCTATTTATACCCTTTTGGGTTTAGGAGCTTGCACTATTTCAAAACAACCCCACACTTTAAAATAATTCAAGTTGGGCTTTCTTCCTTTCCATTTTTCATATGAAATTGAATGTTTTTTTCTATGGGGTACTCGATTTAGTATTCGGCTAGCCGTAAGAACGGCTGCCCCCTACAAGTTCTGTGACAAACCAGAACTTATCAATAATACGTTCATCATCTCATTTAATGAACGATGTTTCTTTCAAGAATCCCATTGGATTAAGGCATGTAACGGGCCGTTATTTGCTGAATAATTCCATATTTTAAACATATTTGTTCAAAATGGGATTCATATTTACCACCTCTATCACTTCTAATCACTTTGATTTTCTTGTTAAGCTGTGTTTCAATTTCATTTTTGTATTGTTTGAATATGTCGATTGCTTATCTTTAAACATAGCAATATCTAGTACTATCGTCAATAAAAGTTATGAAATACTTCTTTCCACCGCGAGATGGTATTGGCTTCATATCACAAATATTTGTGTGAATTAAGTCTAAAGGATTTGAATTCCTTTCACTGACTTATAAGGATTTTTAACATACTTGGACTCCACACATACTTGACATTTTGATTTGTCACATTTAAATTTAGGAAATACTTCAAAATTAATCATTTTCCGTAAGGTTTTATAATAAACATGACCCAAACGCATATGCCATAATTCATTTGACTCAAGTAAGTGAGACGAAGCCGAAACTTTATTATTATTCTCCACACCCATTATATACAGCTTGAAAAGACCCTCAGTGACGTAACCTTTTCCTACAAACACTTTTCCTTATTTATTACAACCTTATCCGAAATAAAAACACACTTAAATCCATTCTTAATAAGAAATCCAGTAGAGACTAAATTTTTCCTAATTTCGGGAACATGATGGACATTGTTCAATGTCACCACTTTGCCAGAAGTCATTTTGAGAAAAATCTTCCTATATCCTTCAATCTTGGCCTTTGTAGAATTTCCCATGGAAATTGTCTCGTCGGATCAAATAGGAGCAAAAGTAGCAAAAGCTTCCTTGACAGCACAAACATGGCGAGTGGCTCCAGAATCAATCAACCACTATTTAGGATTGCCCACCAAGTTGCATTCGAAAAGCATGGTGCATAAGTCATCAACATCATCATGCTTTTCTACCATGTTTGCTTGACCCTTCTTCTTGTCTTATTTCGGAGCACGGCATTCTTGAGATTTGTGTTCGGTTTTCCACAGTTGTAGCAGTTTCCACTGAATCATTTCTTACTTGGGTTGTATTTCGGACCATAACCCTTTTTCCTCTTCTTGTTCTCTTCAACAATATTTTCTCCCATTGTTGTTGAACTTCCACGGCCTCTTTTTTCAGCAGCTTTGTTGTCCTTTTCAATTCTCAATCTAACAATGAGATCTTCAAGGGACATCTCCTTGCGTTTGTGCTTTAAGTAGTTTTTGAAGTCCTTCTACAAAGGAGGAAACTTCTCAATCATTGCTGCTACTTGGAATGCTTCATTGATGACAAGATCTTCAATGAAATTTCCTTTAGTAAGAATACTAAGATTACTACTTTCAACATCAATATTAATTTGGTTCATACCTTCAGCAAGGATATCGTGAATAATCAGTTGCAGTTCTTGGACTTGAGTAATAACAGATTTTCTGTCTATAATTTTGTAGTCCAAAAACTTTGCAGCCACAAACTTTTTCAACCGGGCATATTCAGTTTTATACTTCCTTTCAAGCGCAGTCCACAGCTCTTTTGACGTTTCCACACCACTGTAGAAATTATACAAAGCATCCTCCAACCTTCTAAGGATATGATTCTTGCACCAGAAATCTGAATGCTTCCACGCCTCAGTTACCAGCAAGCACTCATTATCAGGAGTTTCATCGGCTAGCACATGAACATCTTACTTGATAAACTTCTGAAGACTTAAGGTAGTCAAATAGAAGAACATCTTTGCTGCCAGCGCATGAAATCAATCCCGAAAAATTTTCCGTCATTCTCCGCCGGTGCCAATGCTGTCGGTGTTCGGCTCGTTGATGCACTGGATGTCACCATTGGAACAGCTTGGTTCTCATTCTCATTAGTCATTTCTGTAAAACAATGATACCAATGTTAAAATCGCATGGATTTCAATAGAGTACAAAACAACAAAGATTTTACTCTCCAGAAAATAAAAATACAGATACAGAAATATAATAAATTCTTTAATCTTGTTAGTAAACTGTATTTGTAAAACAATTTTGGAAATATAAATTAATATAAACAAAAAATATGATAAACAAAAATGACATAAAAAAATTGATCATAAACAATTCGAGCCCACTAAATTCACAGTGTCTCCTTATGGAATTTAATCCCCTTCTAGCACCCAAGGTTATGGATTATTTCCTCCCAGGATAGAACGAATTACACACTGGTGTAGTGGTACTCCAAATGCCATTGTTTCAGCGAACACAAAGATCAGTAGCAAATCACACTTACTTTTTGTTTGTTTGTGTGCTAAAAGTATGCAGAAGAAGGAGATAAACTCATAAATTCGTAGTGAAATTCTGAGCAGAATAGTGTTGTATTTATAGCCAAAATTTGGGCTAGAATCTGAAGAGGTGCAACTCTTCAGAATGGTTGTTTCTGCAAAACTGCCACAGCATAAATGCCATTACATAAATGGCTATTTACTCAACAACAAAGAGGGAAAATTGATGTGTAGTTAATTTTCTGTTACAAAAATAGAAAAACGTATTGGATGTAATATTAATATTCTTTCATTAACAATTATTTAATAATACATATTTGTTAATATTAATAAATTTGGTCAAAATAGTTAATCAATCAATCGATCATTTGACCAAATCCAAATCCAAATCCAAATCTGAATCTGAATCCTATGCCGAAGCCGAGCGAGCGACGACGACGCGAGGCTTGCTTTCTTCACAACTCTTTAAGAGCTAGTAGAAGCGCAACTGCTTATAAACTCATAAAAAATCTCTTCGTTTTCCAATATGGGACAATGTCCATATGGCAATTGGAAACTTGAAATTTCACTCAAAAAATTTCATTTTACTCCATTTCCCATTCACCCTCTTTTAAGTTTTAATTTATTAATTAAATACATAAACCCAATAGGAATGTTGGGATATACTACTAACCATGTGATTTAGCTATTAGTATTATGTTTTATTATTTTACGAAAAATTATTTCTTTGATTTATTCCATTCAATAAAGTATTATTTTGAATAAATTATTTGTTACATGTGTATTCTTTAATTACTGTGATTACCTAAAGGGTCATCACCGGATTTCTCCCTTTTTTCGTTCTCCTGAGGCCTTAAAAACCTCGCTTTTAGTTGCCTTGATTGACGTGCATAGTCCGGGCGCGTAGCTGGAAAGCTTTTACGTTGAAAAATATAAATTCTGTGAAAAATTTGTTGAATTATGATATTATTATTGTTAAAGTTGACTTTGGTCAATATTTTGGGTAGGCGGACCCGGACCCGTGATGTGATGGTCTCGAAGGGTCCGTACGAAAATATGGGACTCGGACATATTTCCGAAATTGAAATCCGAGGTCCCGAGCCCGGGAAATAAATTTTTGAAAGAAATTATTTTTCTGAAAATGATATAGAATTTTGAAAAGATTATGAGTTAGAAAAAATTGGTATCGGGCTCGTATTTTGGTTTGTGCCCGGTATATATATTAAATATATGTTAAGCACTTTCTGTGAAAGTTGGTCGAAATTGGATGTTGCTTGACGTGTTTCGGACCTAAATATCTAAAGTTAGAAGTTTAAGAAGTTTGAAATGAAAATGATTATTTTGAGGCTTGATTCATCGATTTTGATGTTGTTTTAGCGATTTGATCGCTTGAGTAAGTTCATGGGAGTTGTTTGAGTTAGTGTGTGTGTTTGGTTAGGAGGCCCGATGGCTCGGGAGTGATCTGGTGGTGGTTCGTGGTGGTTTTGCACTTAGAAACATAGCTGATTTTATCTCAGATGTTGCAGGCCATTTTGTTCTTCACGAACCCAGCCTCTGGCTCGCGTTCGTATTGCCTTGATGTTTCCCTCTTATGCGTTCGCGGTCCCCTTTCCGTGTTCACGTAGTTGTGCTGCATTCCCCATCGCATTCGCGTCCCATCCCCTTGCGTTCGCATAAACCAACCCAAGGGCCCCCAGTTTTCCTTCTTCGTGTTCGCAGCACCCCATCGCGAAAGTGGTGCTCCCCGCCCAGCCTTCTTCGAGAACGCGACCCCTGTGTTACGAACGCATATAATAGAAATCCTTATGTGAATTTTTCTTAAAAACAGAACACTAAACACATGATTTCTTCACTTTTTCTCAGGAGCTCCCTTCTCCATCAAGCCTTAGGACTCCATTGAAGTTCCCCTTCTTCAAGATCACTTGGGTAAGTAATCCCCCACCTAATTCCTTCATTTGTTTCATTAATTAGTTAATTTTTAAGCCTAATAATATGAAATCAAAGTAGAAATTAGGTGGTTTTGGGTAGAGTTAGGTTTTTGAGAATTTTTGGGTGATTACACCTCAATTTGGGGTCGAATCTTAAAATAAATTATATATTTGAACTCGTGGGGTTATGAGTGATCGGGTTTAGGTCTGAGTCTCGTGTTTGGACCATGTGGGCATAAGGTCAAATTTTGGTATTTGTGGAAGAATGCTAGGAATTTCATTTCTAGGCTAGGCGATTATGTTTTGGAGTCCTTATTGATAATATTGAACAAAATTATGCATATATATCATAGTTTCGTAGTCGGATTGTAGAGGAAAGGCGGCATTAGAGAGTTGATTGCTATTCGTTGGACTGAGGTAAGTGTTTGTTCTAACTTTGATTTGAGGGAATAGGATTAGGATATTATTTTCTCACTGCTAAATGTGGAGTACGATGTATAGGTATGGTGACAGTTATCTATACACCGAAGTCTAGCATGATTGTGGGTCTTAAATGTTTGATTCGGACTTTGTGACATATCTTCCTTGTTTATTTTATAAGTTTCAAATAATGTGAATGGTTGGGGTAACATTGCGATTGGTATATTATTAGAGCGTTGACTCGAACTAGAATTTGATAATTGAGATTAAATGAGGAAGTTTTGTGATTATTCCCTTGCTGGGACGCGTAGTCTATTATTGTTGTTGATCCCTTTCCAGGATATTTTGGTTACTAGTTGTACCCTTTCCGGATTAAATCGTTTAGTTGTTGAATTTCCCTAATGGGGCTTCCTCTAGAAAGATTATATGTATTATGAATTATGAAATGGATTCGTGTGGCACGTCGTCCACTTATAAATTATGAAATGGGATCGTGTGCCATGTCGTCCACTTATTACTTATGCAATGGGATCGTGTGACACGCCGTGCACTTATGAATTATGAAATGGGATCATGTGGCACGCCGACCACTTATAAATATATACTATGAGACCGTTTGGCACACCGACTACTTATATGAATTATGGTATTGATGTAGTTTTGTTGTTATATCCGTTGATCTGTTTTCACTGTATCTCCCCTTAGCATGCCCCTTCCCAGTTTTATTTGATATTTTCTATTGTTATTTTTGTTGCCTTTGTGTGTGTGTGTGTGTATCTGCACAAATTGTTTTTGGTAGGTCCTGTATAGCCTCGTTACTACTTCGCGGGGGTTAGGCCAGGCACTTACTAGCACATGAGGTCGGTTGGGCTGATGCTACACTCTGTGCATGTTTTTGCACATATCATGGAGCAAATTTTGGACCACAGCAGCAGTATTAAGCGGGAGCTATATTCAGTCCAGGGACTCACGAGGTAGCCTAGATGGCGTTCGCAAGCCGAAGTTTCTTCTATGTTTTTAGTTTGTTTTCTTTGTATCGAGACAAACATTATGTAATGTCATTTCAGAATTTTTTTTAGTACTCTTTAGCAGTCTCTAAGCAAGTGACACCAGACTCTGGATAGAAATATGTATCAAACATTCACATTTTTATATAAGCCATATAAGTTTAAACTCTTCCGATTTATTTTAATTGTTTTCGTTTATTTATATTGTTAAAACTGTTATCGGAGAAATTTGTTAAATGTTTGGCTTGCCTAGCTCCGGCAGTAGGTTCTATCACGACTTCCGATAGCTGAAAATCTGAGTCTTGACAAGTTAGTGTCAGAGCACTAGGTTGCATAATTCTCACAACTCACGGAGAATCTCAGTAGAGTCTGAGGGATCGGTACGGAGACATAAGTATTTATCCCTCAGAGGGTACAAAATTAGGAAATTTCACTTTGTTCTTTCTTGTCGTGCGATTCTTTTTCTTAATACTGATTTTCGTTCTACTCTATTTTTTCGTAGATGGCGAGAACACGTGCTTCCTCTTCTACTGCGCAACAGCCCGAGTCCCCTGCAAAAGCTCCTACCAGGGGAAGAGGGAGAGGTCGAGGCCGTGCCCGAGGCCGAGGACAAGGCAGAGCTTATCCCCAAGTAGAAGTCCCAGAAGTGGAGCCTCATGTTGACTATGATGAGGAGGTTGCAGCTCTAGCAACTCCCGTGGGCCCAGCTCAGGTCCCGGAGGATTTTATAGCCACTCCAGTACTTCATGACGCTTTGGTCAGACTTGTAGGCTTTATGGATAGCGTCTCTATAGCGGGTTTGCTTCCTGTAGCACCTGCCACATCTCAGGCTGGGGAAGGAGTTCAGACTCCCGCTACACGTGCTCTGGGGCAAGTAGCTCCTTAGGCTCAGGTTCCAGCTGTTCAGCTAGCTGTGGCAGCCCAGCCGGGTATTCCAGCTCAGACCGGCAATGGTGGGGCTATGTCCGCACATGCTTTGTGGAGTCTTGATAGGTTTACCAAGCTCTTCCCCACCACCTTCAGCAGTGCTCCTACGGAGGACCCCACATGACTTCTTTTTCAGATGCCATGAGGTTCTCTAGACTGTGGGTATTATGGAGATGAATGGAGTCGAGTTCATCACCTTTCGGCTAGCAGGATCCGCCAAGACTTGGTGGAGGGACTATTGTTTATCAAGGCCAACAAGGTTGCCATCATTGACTTGTGACCAGTTTGCAAAGTTGTTCTTGGAGAAGTTTCTCCTAGTGACTGACTGAGATGTTCTACGCAGGCAGTTTGAGCTTCTCCATCAGGGTACTATGATAGGCACACAGTACGAGACTTATTTTATTGGTCTGGCATGCCATGCTATTGTTATACTCACCACCGAGAGAGAGAGAGAGAGAGACAGAGAGAGAGAGAGAGAGAAAATATTTATTGATGGGTTGATTCAGTCGATCCGTCTCTAGATGGCTATGGGAGCGGGGAGTGATATTTCTTTTCAGGAGGCGGCCAATATGGCCCATAGTGTTAAGATGGCTCTTGCACGGGGAGGTGGTCAGGGGTCAGATAAGACGCCTTCTCATTCTGGTAGGTTCAGTGGTGCCTCGTCTGGAGGTAGGTATTCTTATGGTAGAGTCCATCCTCCGAGGCCCTTTCAGTCAGCCCTACAGGTTTCACACGGTACTATAGGTGGCCATGGTTCCCAGCAGCAGTATTCTGACCAGAAGCTTTTCAACTCATCATCAACACCTATCAGTGCACCATTACTCTATTATTCTCAGCAGCCGAGGGCTTGTTACACGTGTGGCGACACGAGACATATGGATAGGTATTTCCCTCGAGCATCTAACAACTCTCAGCAACAAGGCCCTCGTCCCATGATTCAGGCATCTGGTGATCCATAGACCGCCAGCCAGCTAGAGGGGTAAAGGCCATAAAGGTGGAGGCAGGGATAAGAGAGGTGGAGCTCAGACCACTAGAGGCAGGGGTCAGCTAGTAGCCGATTGTCCTAGAGACATAGTTCAGGGAGGTGGGGCCCAACCCCGATGTTATTCTTTGGCAGCCATGCCAGAGGCTGAGTCTTCTGATGTTGTTATTACACGTACTATTTTTGCCTATGATAGAAGTGCTTTAGTGGTATTTGACCCTGGGTCTGCGTATTCATATATCTCATCCTACTTTGCACCATACTTGGTTATGCGTAGCGATGCTTTGAGTGTTCCTGTTTATGTATCTACACCAGTTGGTGACTTTATAGTGGCCGACCAAGTGCATCATTCCTCTGTGGTAGTATTTGAGGGTATCAAGACCCGTATTGATTTATTGCTCTTAGACATGGTGGATTTCGACGTTATATTGGGGATGGATTGGCAGTCCCCATATCATGCTACTCCTGGATTGTCACGCCAAGACTGTGACCTTGGCTTTGCCAGATTTGCCCCGACTAGAGTGGATAGGGACCCCAGGTCATGCCACCCGCAGTGTTGTTTCATATGTGAAATCTTGACGCATGATCAAGAAGGGGTTTCTAGCCTATTTGGCATATGTTCGTGACTCCAACGCCGAGGTCCCATCCATTGATTCTGTACCTATTGTTTGAGAGTTCCCCGAGTTTTTCCCTTCAGACATGCCGGGTATGTCACCCGACAGGGATATTGATTTCTCTACTGATCTGTCTCCGGGCACTCAGCCTATTTCCATTCTTCCAAATGGAATGGCCTCGCCAGAGTTGAAAATGTTAAAGGAGTAGCTGCAGGAGTTGCTTCATAAGGGTTTCATTAGACCTAGTGTATCGCCTTCGGGTGCGCCGGTGTTATTTGTGAAGAAAAAAGATGGGTCTATGAGGATGTGCATTGATTACTGGCAATTTAACAAGGTGATGATAAAGAACAAGTATCCACTGCCGAGGATCGACAATTTATTCGACCAACTTCAGGGTGCAAGGGTGTTTGTAAAGATAGATTTCAGATCTGGTTACCATCAGATGAGGATTAGGGCATCTGATGTCCCTATGACAGCATTTCACACTCGGTATGGGCATTATGAGTTTTGGATCATGTCATTTGGTTTAACCAATTCCCCAACGACATTTATGGAGTTGATGAACCGAGTGTTCATGCCCTATTTGGATTTGTTCATGTTTGTTTTCTTGACGATATTCTTAAATACTACCAAGGTCAGGAGGAGCATGAGTAACACCTTGGAGTGGTTCTTCAGACTTTGAAGGATAGTCAATTATACGCTATGTTTTTGAAGTGCAAGTTCTGATTGAGTTCTGTTGTATTTTGGGGTAACATTTTTTTAGCAGAGGGTATTTAGGTGGACCCCGAAGAAGATTGAGGCAGCCAGGAACTGGCCTCGACCAACGCCAGCCATAGAGATCTAAAGTTTCTTAAGGTTGGCAGGTTACTACCGTTGTTTTATGGAGGGGTTTTCATCTATTGCAGCCCCGATGACTAGATTGACCCTGAAGGGTACCCAGTTCAGATGGTCAGATGAGTGTGAGGCAAGCTTCTAGAGGCTCAAAATAACTCTGACTACGTAACCGGTATTGGTTTTTCCCATGGGTTCAGGGCCTTATACATTTTATTGTGATGCTTTCCGTATTGGTCTTGGACCAGTATTGATGCAGGATGGAAGAATTATTACCTATGCTTCGAGGTAGTTGAATATCCACGAGAAGAATTATCTAGTTCATGATCTTGAGTTGGTAGCCATTACTTATGCTTTGAAGATTTTGAGGCATTACCTATATGGTGTGACGTGTGAGATTTACTGTGATCAAAAGAGTCTTCCGTAACTGTTCAAGCAGAAAGAGTTAAATTTGAGGCAGAGGAGGTGGTTAGAGTTGCTGAAGGATTATGAAGCTACTATCCAATGCAACCCAGGGAAGGCCAATATGGTTGTCGGTGCATTGGGTAGGAAGTTCGCCAGCATGGGTAGTCTTGCTTATGTTCTAGTCAGCCATAGGTCGCTTTCTTTGGATATTCTGGCCTTGGCCAATAGATTTGTGAAGTTGGATATTTCTGAGCCTAGTAGGGTGTTAGTTTGCACGGTCGCTCGTTCATCATTGTTGGAGAGTATCCGTGAGCGACAGTTTGATGATCACCATTTGTGTGTCCTAAGAGACACGCTACAACGTGGAGGTGCCAAGAAGGTGGCCTTGGGTGATGATGGTGTATTGAGATTGCAGTGGCGAGTTAGTGTGCCCAATATTGATGGTATAAGAGAGATGATATTAGCGGAGGCCCATAGTTCTCGGTATTCTATTCATCCAGGCGCCACGAAGATGTATCATGATTTGAGGTAGCACTATTGGTGGTGCATAATGAAGAAAGATATTTTTGCATATCTTGCTCGTTGTTTGAACTATTAGCAGGTTACGTACGACCATCAAATGCCCGATGGTTTATTTCAGAGGATTGAGCTTCCCGAGTGGAAGTGGGAGATGATTAGTATGGATTTTATTACTGGACTCCTGATGACTCGAAAGAAGTTTGATGCTATTTGGGTCATTGTCGATAGGCTGACCAAGTCAGCACATTTTATTCCTGTTGCAGCCAATTATTCTTTAGAGAGGTTAGCTGAGCTCTACATCCGAGAGATTGTTCGCCTTCATGGGGTTCCAACATCTATCATTTTGAACCAGGTTATGCACTTTACCTTGTGCTTTTTGAGAGCAGTCCAGCAGGAGTTGGGTACCCAGGTTACATTGAGCACATCATTTTATCCTCAGTCGGACGGACATTCTGAGCGGATGATTCAGATATTATCGGATACGCTCCGAGCCTGTGTCATTGATTTTCGAATCTCGTGGGACCCGTTTTTGTCTTTAGCAAAGTTCTCCTACAGCAACAGCTACCAGCACAACATTACAATGGCTCCGTATGAGGTGTTGTATGGCAGGCGATATCGGTCTCTAGTTGGATGGTATGAGCCGGAAGAGTCTCGATTCGAGATGTGGCTTTGATGGTTGGTGAGCTAATATTGCTCTGAGTATCGCCTATAAAGGGCAAGATGCAATTCGGGAAAGGCTTAGCCCTAGGTTCATTGGCCCATTTGAGATTCTTGATTGTGAGGGAAAGATAGCTTATAAACTTGCCTTTCCGCCTAGCTTGTCAGCCGCGCATCCAGGTTTTCACGTTCGAAGGTATCATGGTGATCCAGCCACATGTTTGATTATGGCACTGTCCAATTGGACAAGGATATGTCTTATAAGGAGGAGCCGGTAGCTATATTAGACCGGCAGGTTCGACAATTGAGGTCAAAGAGTTTTCCTTCAGTGCGTGTTCAGTGGAGAGGTCAGTCTTTGATGTATCGACCTGGGAGTCCGAGGCTGATATGTGGAGCATTATCCTTATCTATTTCCCGAATCAGGTACTTCTTTGCTTTGTTTGTTCGATGACGAATGGTTTTTTTAGAGGTGGAGAATGTGGCGACCCAAAGGGTCATGACCGGATTTCTCCCTTTTTCCATGTTCCCGAGGCCATAAAAACCTCATTTTTAGTTGCCTCGATTTGCGTGCGTATGCCGGATGCGTAGCCGAAAAGCTTTATGCTAAAAAATATGAAATCTATGAAAAATTTGATGAATTCTGTTATTAATATTGTTAAATTTGACTTTGGTCAATATTTTGGGTAAATAGACCCAGACCCGTGATGTCACGATCCCGGAGGGTCCGTAGGAAAATATGGGACTCGAGCTTATTTTCAGAATTGAAATCTGATGTCCCGAGCTTGAGAAATGAATTTTTGAAAGAAACTATTTTTTAGAAAATGATACGGAATTTTGAAAAGAAAATAAGTTAAAAAATATTAGTATCAGGCCCGTATTTTTGTTCGGGCATCCGGTACAGGTCTTAAATATATGTTAAGTGCTATTTGTGAAAGTTGATCGAAATCGAACGTCGTTTGACGTGTTTCGGACCTAATTATCTAAAGTTAGAAGTTTAAGAAGTTTGAAATGAAAATGATAATTTTGAGGCTTGATTCATCGATTTTGATGTTGTTTTAGCGATTTGATCGCTCGAGTAAGTTTGTGGGAGGTTGTTGCATTAGTGTGTGTGTTTGGTTAGGAGCCCCGAGGGCTCGGGAGTGATTCGGTGGTGGTTCATGGTGGTTTTGCACTAAGAAACATAGCAGATTTTATTTCAGTTGTTGTAGGCCATTTTTTCTTCGCGAACGCGACCTCTGGCTCGCGTTCGCAGTGCCTTGATGTTTCCCTCTTATGCGTTCGTGATCCCCTTTCCGTGTTCGCGTAGTTCTGCTACCTTCCCCATCGCATTCGCGTCTCATCTCATCGCATTTGCATAGACCAACACCCAAGGCCACCAGTTTTATTTATTCGCATTTGCATCACCCCATCGCGAACGCGATGCTCCCTAGCCAGCCTTCTCCGTAATTACGACCTTTGTGTCGTGAACGCACATAATAAAAACCCTTTAGTGAATTTTTCTTAAAAACATAACCTAAATATGGGATTTCTTCCCACTTTCTCAGGGGCTCACTTCTCCATCAAGCTTTAGGACTCCATTGAAGCTCTCCTTCTTCAAGGTCACTTGGGTACGTAGTCCCCCACCTAATTCCTTCATTGTTCTTCATTAATTAGTGAATTTCTTAGCCTAAAAATATGAAATCAAGTAGAAATTAGGGGTTTTGGGTAGAGTTAGGTTTTTGGGAATTTTTGGTAATTCAAACTCAATTTATGGTCGAATCTTAAAATAAATTATATATTTGAACTCGTGGGGTTATGGGTGATCGAATTTTGGTCCGAGCCTTGTGTTTTGACCATGTGGGCCCAATGTCGAATTTTGGTATTTGTGGATGAATGTTAGGAATTTCATTTCTAGGCTATGGGATTATGTTTTTGAGTCCTTATTGATATTATTGAACAAATTATGCCTAGATATCATTATTTCAGAGTCGGATTGTAGAGGAAAGGCGAGAGGTTATTTCTATTCTTTGGACCAAGGTAAGTGTTTTTTCTAACTTTGGTTTAAGGGAATAAGATAGGATAATTATTTGCTAATTGATAAATGTGGAGTACGATGTATAGGTATGGTGACGGTTATCTATACACCGAAGTCTAGCATAACCGTGGGTCTGAAATGTGTTTGATTCGGACTCTGTAACACATCTTCCTTGTTTATTTGCTAAGTTTCATATATTGTAAATGGTTGGACAAAAATTGCGATTGGTATATTATTGGAGCATTTGATCGAACTAGAACTTGATAATTGAGAAAGAAGTGATTAAAAGAGGAAGTGTTGTGATTATTCCCTTGCCGGGACGCGTAGTCTATTATTGTTGTTGCTCCCTTGCTGGGATATTCAGGATGCTAGTTGTACCCTTTCCGGTTAAATTGTTATATTGTTGAATTTTCTTAATAGGGCCTCCACTAGAAAGATTATATGTATTATGAATTATGAAATGCGATCGTGTTGCATGCCTTCCGCTTATGAATTATTAAATGGGATCGTGTGGCACGCCGTCCACTTATAACTTATAAATGGGATCGTATGGCATGCCCTCCATTTATTAATTATGAAATGGGATCGTGTGAAGCGCCAACCACTTATAAATATATACTATGGGATCGTGTGGCATGCCGACCACTTATATGAGTTATGGTATTGATGTAGTTTCGTTGTTATATTCGTTGATCTATTTTCACTATATCTCCCCAAATCATGCCCCTTCCGAGTTTTATTTGACGTTTTCTTCTATTATTTCCATTTCCTTTGTGTGTGTGTGTGTGTGTATGTATATATATCTGCACAGGTTATTTTTTGTAGGTCCTGTATTCTTCGCCGGGGTTGGGCCAGACACTTACCAGTACATGGGGTCGGTTGTGTTGATTCAACACTCTGTGCATTTTATTGCAAAGATCACGGAGCAGCTTTTGGACCTCAGTAGAAGTATTGAGTGGGAGCTTTCTTCAGTCTACGGACTCACGAGGTAGCCTAGCTTGCGTTCGCACGCCGAAGTCCCTTCTATGTTTTTAGTTTATTTTCTTTGTATGGAGAGAAAATTTATGTAAATTTGATTTCATACTTGTTTTAGTACTCTTTAGCACTCCGTGAGCTACTGACACAAGACTCTGGGTAGAAATATGTATCAAACTTTGCATTTTTATTTCAGCTATATAAGTTTAAAGTCTTCCTCTTTATTTTAATTGCTTTCGTTTATTTATATGAATGTTTTAAATGTTTGACTTGTCTAGCTCCGACAGTAGGCGCCATCACGACTCCCGATGGTGGGAAATCCAGGTCATGACAATACGCAGTAGACGAATTAGTATATCGAGTCTTAACTCATGCACATAAGATTAATCTATCAGTTCTCATAATTAATTAATTATGTTTCCAATCGGAGATACTGTTGGGCAAAATATCTTTATGATTGTAGCAAAAGATTAAAGTATAATTTATTTTGATTATGGGAGTTGTTTTATTCCAAATACTTGTGCTAGTATATTTAGTATATATTGAACGAACTAAATAGAGAAAAGATATTTTTGTATTGAATATATAAATTATTTTCTCTAATTCATTAGTTGAGCTTGTACTCTTAATCTTGATGTAGTTATTATGATCAATGTAATTTATTTATTATTTTGATTTATTAAAAGGTACAACTCTATTCAGAATTAGTGTATGTCTAATAGACTGCACAATAATGAATAGCCTCTGTGAAATAATAGTTAGTTGACAGAATCCATCACTCGACCTTGAGTTTGATAATACCCTTTTTTGTAAGCTTATAAGGTTTTATGTGAAGAATCGACCAGTGAATGTTTTATTAGTCACATAAAATAGTTTATGCAGAATGTAAAGGATTTAATTAATTTATTGATGATTTTGTTTAATTAACTGATATTTGTAATGTTAACATGGAAAGTTAAAGTAAGTGTTGGTGAATTTCGAAATTCATATTGAGGAGTTCAATTGCATTTTTTAGTGGAATAAACTATGGTTAATTATAGTAGGATTTAGGTCATCAAAATTCAAATTAATGCTATAATTGGTAGCTTCTTATTATATTCGTGGTCCATGCTATACTTAGTAAAAACCTTGACAGACTTGAAAAGAATCTTACTTGGTAGAAAAGTTTTCAGTTTGAGGATTCTATTACACTAGCAGCATCCTACACGATTTATGGCCTTGTTTTTGGCTTAATTTTGGATCTACAAATAGAAGACTAGTTTCACATAATAACACACTCTCCAAAGTAGTAATATTTGCCTACACAAGTATTTTCGTCCAAGCAAAAGACTGTAGTCCTGGGTTCTTGCTATGTGAACGAGCTATGCAACAACTTTGAGAGGTTAGTGTTTCTAATCTCTGTAATTCAATCATTTTCTAGATGACATGTTTGTGCTACATGTGTTTATGCTTGCTTCCACTAGTATGTGTGACTACCCGGCTAGTTGTCTCATGAGTTACCGCTCCGTTTCCCCTATTTCGACTTCTTTATTCTTCGTAATCTGTATTTATGGTAATGGGTTGGTAAGATCGAGCCTGCAATGATTTTGGTAAGGTTTGAGATACTTACTCTCTTTTAAGAAGGTTTAAGTTGGAACAATTAACCGGATGTTGACTTATCTATTGGAGGGCTCGGATGTGAGATCTGATAGTTCGATTAGCTTCGGGAGTGATTTATGACTTAAAGTTCGATTGGAATGGGTTTTGAAGGTCTGGAGTAGAATTAGGCTTGAATTGGCAAACTTGATATTATGGCGATTTGCGGTTGATAGGTGAGATTTTGATATAAGGTCCGGAATGGAATTCCAAAAGTTGCAGTAGCTTGTCCTATCATTTGGGATGTGTGTGCATAATTTCAGGTCATTCGGACGTAGTTTAGTTAGATTTTTGATAGAGAGCATATTTCGAATGATTTTAAAAACATAGGATTGAATCCAATGTGTTTTGGGTAATTTAATGTTGTTTGAGGTGTTTTGCTGATTGGAACACGTTTCAATAAGGTTTTAGGATGCGTTAGTGATTTTTCTTGAGGTCCCGAGAAGCAAACTTCTATCTGTTTATCTTACATTATTTATCTATCAATTATCTGTTTAAAATATTGAAAGGAGATTTTTCTTGGTTTTCACTAATTAACTGTTTTCAAATGATGTTTTACTACTTCATTATGGAATGCCTTGTGTTTTCCCGTACTTTCTTACTTTGAATCATTATCTATGTTTAGTACTCACTGGGTCGGAATACTCACATTACCCTCTATACCTAGTTTGCAGATCCAGGTGCCCCAGAGGTCGAGTGAGAGCTTTTCAATCATTCAGCATTTGCCAGAAATTTCAAGGTAGCTGCATGGCGTCCGCAACCATGATTTCTCCCTTCTATCTTATTGATTTTCCGCATTCATAGACTATATGTAGTAAGTTGTTTAGACTTGTATTAGAGGCTCTAGACTCGTGACACTAGATCTGTGTGGGCTGTGTAGCTATTATGTCTTGTTGACTTTCGTATATCTAACTAGCTGTTTTAAACACTTATTATGATAATTAGTATTTAAACCATATGAGCAAAAGGGTCGTCTTTCATATCTATCTGTTGTGAGGGATGTCGGAGCTGAGACGCCTAGTATTGATTATGTTCAGTTGTGAGGTATTTTCTCGATGCGATTCGGTAAAAAGGCAAAGCTTAACCCTAGGTTCATTGGCCCATTTGAGATTCTTGATTGTGAGGGAAAGATAGCTTATAAACTTGCCTTGCCGTCTAGCTTGTCGGCCGCGCATCCAGGTTTTCACGTTCGAAGGTATCATGGTGATCCAGCCCACATGTTAGATTATAGCACTGTCCAATTGGACAAGGATATGTCTTATAAGGAGGAGCCAGTAGCTATATTAGACCGGCAGGTTCGACAATTAAGGTCGAAGAGTTTTCCTTCAGTGCGTGTTCAGTGGAGAGGTTAGTATTTTGAAGTATCGACCTAGGAGTCCGAGGCTGATATGTGGAGCCTTATCTTTATCTATTTATCGAATCAGGTACTTCTTTGCTTTGTTTGTTCGATGACAAATTGTTTTTTTAGAGGTGGAGAATGTGATGACCCAAAGGGTCATGACCGGATTTCTCCCTTTTTCCGTGTTCCCGAGGCCATGAAAACCTCGTCTTTAGTTGCCTCGCTTTGCGTGCGTGTACCAGATGCGTTTCCGAAAAGCTTTTATGCTAAAAAATATGAAATCTATGAAAAATATTAAGAATTCAGATATTAATATTGTTAAATTTGACTTTGGTCAATACTTTGGGTAAACGGACCCGTACCCGTGATGTGACGATCCCGGAGGGTCCGTAGGAAAATAAAGGACTCGGGCTTATATTCGAAATTGAAATCTGATGTCCCGAGCTTGAGAAATGAATTTTTGAAAGAAACTATTTTTCAAAAAATGATACGGAATTTTGAAAAGAAAATGAGTTAGAAAATATTAGTATCAGGCCCGTATTTTGGTTCCGGCATCCGGTACAGGTCTTAAATATATGTTAACTGCTATATGTTAAATTTGATCGAAATGGAACGTCGTTTGACGTGTTTCGGACCTAAATATCTAAAGTTAGAAGTTTAAGAAGTTTGAAATGAAAATGATAATTTTGAGGCTAGATTCATCGATTTTGATGTTGTTTTAGCGATTTGATCGCTTGAGTAAGTTTGTGGGAGGTTGTTGCATTAGTGTGTGTGTGTGTTTGGTTAGAGCCCCGAGGGCTCGAGTTCATGGTGGTTTTGCACTAAGAAACATAGCATATTTTATCTCAGCTGTTGTAGGCCATTTTTTTCATCGCGAACGCCGCCTCTGGCTCGCGTTCGTAGTGCCTTGATGTTTCCCTCTTACGCGTTCGTGATCCCCTTTCCGTGTTCGCGTAGTTCTGCTACCTTCCCCATCGCGTTCGCGTCTCATCTCGTCGCGTTCGCATAGACCAACCCCCAGGACCACCAGTTTTCCTTATTCGCGTTTGCATCACCCCACCGCGAACGCGATGCTCCCTAGCCAGCCTTCTCCGCAATTGCGACCTTTGTGTCGTGATCGCACAGAATAAAAACCCTTCAGTGAATTTTTCTTAAAAACATAACACTAAATATGGGATTTCTTCACATTTTCTCAGGGGCTCACTTCTCCATCAAGCTTTAGGACTCCATTGAAGCTCTCCTTCTTCAAGGTCAGTTGGGTAAGTAGTCCCCCACCTAATTCCTTCATTGTTCTTCATTAATTTGTGAATTTCTAAGCCTAAAAATATGAAATCAAGCAGAAATAAGGGGTTTTGGGTAGAGTTAGGTTTTTGGGAATTTTGGGTAATTCAAACTCAATTTAGGGTCGAATCTTAAAATAAATTATATATTTGAACTCGTGGGGTTATGGGTGATCGGGTTTTGGTTCGAGCCTCGTGTTTTGGCCATTTGAGCCCAATGTCAAATTTTGGTATTTGTGGATTAATGTTAGGAATTTCATTTCTAGGCTATGGGATTATGTTTTTGAGTCCTTATTGATATTATTGAACAAATTATGCCTAGATATCATTATCTCAGAGTCGGATTGTAGAGGAAAGGCGGTATTAGAGAGTTTATTTCTATTCTTTGGACCGAGGTAAGTATTTTTTCTAACTTTGGTTTTAGGGAATAATATAGGATTATTATTTGCTAACTGCTAAATGTGGAGTACGATGTATAGGTATGGTGACGGTTATCTATACACCGATGTCTAGTATAACCGTGGGTCTGAATGTGTTTGATTCGGACTCTGTAACACATCTTCCTTGTTTATTTGCATAGTTTCATTTAATGTAAATGGTTGGATAATAATTGCGATTGGTATATTATTGGAGCATTCAATCGAACTAGAATTTAATAATTGAGAAAGAAGTGATTAAAAGAGGAAGTGTTGTGATTATTCCCTTGCCGGGACGCGTAGTCTATTATTGTTGTTGCTCCCTTGCCGGGATATTCGGGATGCTAGTTGTACCCTTGCCGGGTTAAATTGTTATATTGTTGAATTTTCTTAATAAGGCCTCCTCTAGAAAGATTATATGTATTATGAATTATGAAATGCGATCGTGTGGCATGCCTTCCACTTAAGAATTATTAAATGGGATCGTGTGGCACGCCGTCCACTTATAACTTATCAAAATGGGATCATATGGCATGCCCTCCATTTATTAATTATGAAATGGGATCGTGTGACGCGCTGACCACTTATAAATATATACTATGGGATCGTGTGGCATGCCGACCACTTATATGTGTTATGGTATTGATGTAGTTTCGTCGTTATATCTGTTGATCTATTTTCACTATATCTCCCAAAAGCATGCCCCTTTCGAGTTTTATTTGACGTTTTCTTCTGTTATTTCCATTTCCTTTGTGTGTGTTGTATATATATATATATATATATATATATATATATATATATATATATATATATATATATATATATATATATATATATATATATATATATATCTGCACATGTTATTTTTTGTAGGTCATGTATACTTCGCCGGGGTTGGGCCAGACACTTACCAGTACATGGGATCGGTTGTGTTGATTCTACACTCTGTGCATTTTATTTCACAGATCACGGAGCAGCGTTTGGACCACAGTAGAAGTATTGAGTGGGAGCTTTCTTCAGTCTACGGACTCACGAGGTAGCCTAGCTTGCGTTCGCACGCCGAAGTCCCTTCTATGTTTTTAGTTTATTTTCTTTGTATGGAGAGAAACTTTATGTAATTTAATTTCAGACTTGTTTTAGTACTCTTTAGCACTCCGTGAGCTACTGACACAAGACTCTGGGTAGAAATATGTATCAAACTTTGCATTTTTATTTCAGCTATATAAGTTTAAAGTCTTCCTCTTTATTTTAATTGCTTTCGTTTATTTATATGAATGTTTTAAATGTTTGACTTGTCTAGCTCCGACAGTAGGCGCCATCACGACTCCCGATGGTGGGAAATCCGGGTCATGACAATACGTAGTAGACGATTTAGTATATCGAGAAGATTAATCTATCAGTTCTCATAATTAATAAGTTATGTTCCCAATCGGAGATACTGTTGGGCAAAATACCTTGATGATTGTAGCAAAAGATTAAAGTATAATTTATTTTGATTATGGGAGTTGTTTTATTCCAAATACTTGTGCTAGTATATTTAGTGTATATTGAACGAACTAAATAGAGAAAAGATATTTTTGTATTGAATATATAAATTATTTTTTCCAATTCATTAGTTGAGCTTATACTCTTAATCTTGATATAGTTATTATGATCAATGTAATTTATTTATTATTTTGATTTATCAAAAGGTACAACTCTATTCAGAGTTAGTGTATGTCTAATAGACTGAACAATAATGAATAGCCTCTGTGAAATAATAGTTAATTGACAGAATCCATGACTCGACCTTGAGTTTGATAATACCCTTTTATGTAAGCTTATTAGGTTTTATGTGAAGAATCCACCAGTGAATGTTTTATTAGTCACATAAAATAGTCTAAGCAGAATGTAAAGGATTTAATTAATTTATTGATGATTTTGTTTAATTAACTGATATTTGTAATGTTAACATGGAAAGTTAAAGTAAGTGTTGGTGAATTTCGAAATTCATATTGAGGAGTTCAATTGCATTTTTTAGTGGAATAAACTATGGTTAATTATAGTAGGATTTAGTTCATCAAAATTCAAATTAATGCTATAATTGGTAGCTTCTTATTATATTCGTGGTCCATGCTATACTTAGTAAAAACCTTGACAGACTTGGAAAGAATCTTACTTGGTAGAAAAGTTTTCAGTTTGAGGATTCTATTACACTAGCAGCATCCTACACGATTTATGACCTTGTTTTTGGCTTAATTTTGGATCTACAAATAGAAGACTAGTTTCACATAATAACTCACTCTCCAAAGTAGTAATATTTGCCTACACAAGTATTTTCGTCCAAGCAAAAGACTGTAGTCCTGGGTTCTTGCTATGTGAACGAGCTATGCAACAACTTTGAGAGGTTAGTGTTTCTACTCTCTGTAATTCAATCATTTTCTAGATGACATGTTTGTGTTACATGTGTTTATGCTTGCTTCCACTAGTATGTGTGACGACCCGGCTAGTTGTCTCATGAGTTACCGCTCCGTTTCCCCTATTTCTGCTTCTTTATACTTCGTAATCCGTATGTGTTGTAATGGGTTGGTAAGATCGTCTCCGCAATGATTTTGGTATGGTTTGAGATACTTAATCTCTTTTAAGAAGGTTTAAGTTGGAACAATAAACCGGATGTTGACTTATCTATTGGAGGGCTCGGATGTGAGTTCTGATAGTTCGATTAGCTTGGGGAGTGATTTATGACTTAAAAGTTTGATTGGAATTGGTTTTGAAGGTCTGGAGTAGAATTTGTCTTGAATTGGCGAACTTGATATTATGGTGATTTGCGGTTGATAGGTGAGATTTTGATATAAGGTCCGGAATGGAATTCCAAAAGTTGCAGCAGCTTGTCCTATCATTTGGGATGTGTGTGCATAAATTTAGGTCATTCGGATGTGGTTTAGTAAGATTTTTGATAGAGAGCATATTTCGAATGATTTTAAAAACATAGGATTGAATCCAATGTGTTTTGGGTAATTTGATGTTGTTTGAGGTGTTTTGATGATTGTAACACGTTTGAATAAGGTTTTAGGATGCGTTGGTTCTTTTTGTTGAGGTCCCGAGAAGCAAACTTCTATCTGTTTATCTTACATTATTTATCTATCAATTATCTGTTTAAAATATTGAAAGGAGATTTTTCTTGGTTTTCACTAATTAACTGTTTTCAAATGATGTTTTACTACTTCATTATGGAATGCCTTGTGTTTCCCGTATTTTCTTACTTTGAATCATTATCTATGTTTAGTACTCACTGGGTTGGAATACTCACACTACCCTCTACGCCTAGTTTGCAGATCCAGGTGCCCCAGAGGTCGAGTGAAAGCTTTTCAATCATTCAGCATTTGCCAGAAATTTCAAGGTAGCTGCATGGCGTCCGCAACCTTGATTTCTCCCTTCTATCTTATTAATATTTTGCATTCATAGACTATATATGTAGTAAGTTGTTCAGACTTGTATTAGAGGCTCTAGTCTCGTGACACTAGATCTGTGTGGGTTGTGTAGCTATTATGTCTTGTTGACTTTCGTAGATCTAACTAGCTGTTTTAAACACTTATTATGATAATTAGTATTTAAACCATATGAGCAAATGATTTATTAAAAATGAAAATAGGTTGTGGTTTGAGTTTTGGTAGACGACCACCAATGCCACCAGCTAAGGCCACCAGAGGTTGTGGACGCGGTCATGGTCGTGGCAAAGCCAGAGCACCGAGTGCAGCACCTGTAGATCTACCAACTGCTCTAGCTTTGGATCAGGCTGCAGCTATGGATGCTCCAGCAACACCAGTTCAGGCTCCAGCTGTGCCTATCATGATTTCGGGTCTTCAGGAGGCCTTCGTTTAGTTCTTATTAGTTTGCACTAGCATGTCTTAGGTAGTTTCAGCCACCACAACCGCAGCCACTTTACAGGCCTGGAGAAGCAATCAGACCCCCGCTACACACACACCTGAGCAGCTAGTGCAGAGACTTTGGACGCTGGGGGCACCTCCAGCCCAGCCGGTTGCACCAGCTCTGGAGTTTATTTTGCCAGTTATTCCAGATGATGAGGAGCGTCGACTTGAGAGGTTTTGAATAGTCTAGCCTCTGACATTTAGTGGAGCAGAGGAAAAGAATGCCGGGGTTTCTTGGATAAGTTCCATCGGATGGTTCGTACAGCAGGTATTCTTGAGTCTACTGGTATTGCATTTACCACCTTTCAGTTTTCTGGGACTGCCTTCACTTGGTGGGAGGCGTATGAGAGGAGTAGGCCTATTTGTGTAGCGCCCCTTACTTGGCAGTAGTTCTCTATTCTCTTCCTAGAGAAGTATGTGCCGTAATCTCTCTGAGAGGAACTGTGTAGACATTTTAAGTGGTTTTTACAGGGGATATGACTTAGTCTCAGAATGAGTCGTGGTTTTCTGAGTTGGCTCGTCATGCCATCTAGTTAGTACTGACAGATTATGAGAGAATAAGGAGATTTGTTAATGGTCTTAAATATCATCTTTGTATTCATTTGACCCGAGAGTGGGTATCTGGTGCTACGTTCAAGGAGGTGGTTGATATCACTAGTGGGATTAAGTTGGTTCGCTGAAAGGATCGAGAGGAGAGGGAGGCCAAGAAGCCTTTGGAATCGGGTAATTATAGTGGTGCTCCTTCGAGGGGCGATTTCCAACATGGTAGAGGTCGTTGCCTGCATAGTCAACTCACCTAGGTTATCATGGGGAATCTTCAGGTCATGATTATCATGGATCTCAGTAGGGCCAGTCATCACTAAGTGCCCTCCCAGCTCAGAGTTCATCTCGTGCCCCATCAGCTCAGAGCTCTTCGATGCTGAGCGCATCTGCTAGTCACTCCGGTGCGAGGTGTTCCCTTCAGTCCCCTTCTCCATAACTTGGGAGTTGTATGAGTGTGGCGATATGGGCCACATGTCGATGTAATGACCTCGTCGGGTTGCTATTTATCGTCCTAGTAGAGGGTCCAGTCATCGATTTCAGTGCCAGTCTCTTCATCACCACTCGCTAAGCCAGCTAGGGGTGGAGGTCAGTCAGCCAGGGGTTGTCCCAGAAGGGAAGGTCGATCAGGTGGTGGACAAGCTCGTTTCTATGTTATCCCAGACAGGCCATATGTTATTGCTTCAAATGCTGTCATTACACGTATTGTTTCAGTTTTCCATAGAGATGTCTTTGTATTATTTGATCCTGGTTCCACTTTTTCTTATGTGTCCTCGTATTTTGCTCAATAATTTTGTATGCCCCAGGAGTTTCTTGCTTTGCCTATTCATGTATATACCCTGGTGGATGATACTGTTCTTGTAGACCGTGTGTACCAGTCATGTGTGTTGACTACTAGGGGTCTAGACACCCGAGTGGATCTATTGCTAGTGAGCATGGTGGATTGTGATGTCATTTTGGGCATAGACTGCTCATCTCCGTGACATGCTAAGACGGTCACTTTGGTTGTGCCAGGTGTGCCGTGGATCGAGTGGCGTGGTGTGACTGATTATGTTCCTAGAAGAGTGATAATTTCTTGAAGGCCCAACGTATGGTTGGAAAGGGTCGTCTTTCATATCTATCTTTTGTGAGGGATGTCGGAGCTGAGACGCCTAGTATTGATTATGTTCAGTTGTGAGGTATTTTCTCGATGTGTATCCTGCAGACCTATCGGGCATGCCACCGGACACGGATATTGATTTTGGTATTGACTTGTGTTAGGTACTCAACCCATTTCTATTCTGCCGTATCAGATGGCACTAGCGGAGATGAAGGAATTGAATGAGTAGCTTTAGGAACTCCTAGATAAGGGTTTCATTCAGCCTAATGTGTCACCGTGGGGTGCGTCGCTTCTGTTTGTATAGAAGAAGGATGGAACAATGAGAATGTGCATTGATTATAACCAATTGAATAAGGTATTAATTAAGAACAAGTGTCATTTGCCTCACATTGATGATTTATTTGACCAGCTTTAGGGAGCGAGAGTGTTCTCCAAGATTGATCTCCGTTTGGGTTATCACCAATTGAAGATCACGGATTGAGATATTCATAAGACGGCTTTCAGGGCCTAATATGTTCAGTATGAGTTCTTGGTGATGTCTTTTGGGTTGACCAATGCCCCAGCATCGTTCATGCATTTGATGAATAGCGTGTTCCGACCTTATCTTGATTCATTCGTCATAGTCTTCATTGATGATATTCTGGTGTACTCACGTAGTTAGGAGGAGCACGTGGAGCATTTAAGAGTTGTGTTGCAGAGATTGAGGGAGGAGAAGCTTTATGCAAAATTATCGAAGTGTGAGCTTTGGCTCAATTCAGTAGCTTTCTTTGGGCATGTGGTGTAGAACGAGGGTATTCAGGTTGATCCAAAGAAGATAGAGGCATTTTAGAGTTGGCCTAGGCCATCCTCAGCCATAGATATTCGCAACTTTCTTGGTTTGGCAAGCAATTATCACTAGTTTTTTAGGAATTCACATCTATCGCATCGCCGTTGACCAAGTTATCGCATAAGGGTGCTCCATTTTTATGGTCGTATGAGTGTGAGGAGAGCTTCCGTAAGCTCAAGACAGCTTTGACCACAACTCCAATATTGGTTTTGCCATCATCTTCAGCTTCATATATTGTGTATTGTGATGCTTCGAGAGTTGGGATTGGTTGTGTATTGATACAGGACGGTAGAGTTATTTCTTATGCTTCTCATCAGTTGAAGCCCCGTGAGAAGAAGTACCACGTTCATGATTTGGAGTTGGATGGCGTAGTTCACGCATTGAAAATTTGGAGGCATTACTTGTATGGCGTATCTTGTGAGGTGTTAACTGACCATCGTCGTCTTCAGCATTTGTTCAAGCCAAAGGATCTCAATTTGAGGCAGGGGATATGGTTGGAGTTGCTTAAAGATTATGATTACACTATATTGTACAATGCGGTAAAGGTTAATGTGATGGCGGATGCTTTGAGCCAAAAGGCAATGAGTATAGGGAGTTTGGCATATATTCCAGTTGGAGAGAGACGTCTGGCAGTTGATGTTCAGGACTTGGCCAAATGGTTCATGAAGTTGGATATTTTGAACCCCAGCCAGATATTGGATTGTGTGGTTTCTCGGTCTTCCTCATATGATCGCCTTAGAGAGCGCCACTATGATGATCTGTATTTTCCTGTCCTTAGGGACGGAGTTTAGTAAAATGATGCCAAAGATGTGACCATTGGTGATGATGGGGTGTTGCAGATGTTGGGCTGGATTTGTGTCTCCAATGTGGATTGGCTTTGGGAATTGATTCTGGAGAAAGCCCATAGCTTGCTGTATTCCATTCATTCGGGTGCCACGAAGATGTATCAGGATTTGAGGCAGCACTATTGGTGGAGAACAATGAAGAAAGATATTGTGTGATTTGTAGCTCGGTGTCTCAATTATCAGCAGTTGAAATATGAGCACCAGAGACTAGGTGGCTTGCTTCAGCAGATGGTTATTCCTGAGTGGAAGTGGGAGAGGATCAGTATAAACTTTGTTGTTAGACTTCCATGGACTTTGAAGAAGTTCAATGCTATTTTGGTGATTGTGGATCGGCTGACCAAGTCCGCGCGTTTCATTCGTGTGTATTACCTATTCATATGAGCGATTGGCAGGGATTTATATCTGGAAAATCGTTCATTTTCATGGTGTTCAGGTTTCCACCATTTCAGATAGAGGTACTCATTTTACTTTGTAGTATGAGAGTCGTGTAGAGAAAGTTGGGTACTCTGGTGGAGTTGAGCAGAGCTTTTCATCCTCAAATGAATGGGCAGTCCGAGTGTACTATCTAGATATTGGATTACATGTTGCGTGCTTGTGTTATTGACTTTAGCAGATTATGGGATGATCTTCTACCACTTTTAGAGTTTGCTTACAACAACAGTTACCAGTCGAGAATTCAGATGGCTCCATATGAGGCTTTGTACGGGAGGGGGTGTAGATCTCCAGTTGGTTGGTTCGAGCCTGGCGAGGCTAGGCTATTGGGAATTGATTTGGTTCACGATGCTTTAGAGAAGGTGAAGGTGATTTAGGAGAGGCTTCGTGCAACGTAGTCAAGGCAAAAGAGTTATGTTGATAGGAAGGCTCGATATGTGTCCTACATGGTTAGCGAGAAGGTTCTGTTGAAGGTTTCACCCATGAAGAGTGTTGTGAGATTTGGGAAGAAAGGGAAATTGAGTCCTTGGTTCATTGTGCCTTTTGAGGTGCTTCGAAGGATTGGGCAGGTGGTTTATAATCTTGCTTTTCCACCCGGCTTGTCGATTATACATCCGTTCTATCATGTTTTTATGCTTTGGAAGTATATTGCGGATCTGTCTCATGTTTTGGATTTCAGCACAGTTCAGTTGGATAATTGTTTTACTTATGATGTGGAGCCGGTAGCTATTTTGGGTCGTCAGGTTCAGAAATTGAGGTCAAAGGATATAGCACCAGTGAAAGTGCAGTAGAGAGGTCAGCCCATGGAGGAGGCTACCTGGGAGATCGAGCGGGAGATGCAGAGCAGATTTCTTCACTTGTTTGAGGCTTAAGATATATTTCTTGACTCGTTCGAGGACAAATGTTTGTTTAAGTTGCGGAGGATGTGACGACTCGGCAAGCATTCTTATGAGTTACCACTCTATTTCCCTCATTTCTACTTCTTTATGCTTATTATCTGTGTTTTATGGTATCGGGTTGGTCGACTCGAGTCCGTAATGATTTTGGTAAGGTTTGAGACACTTAGTCTCTTTTAACAAGGTTTAAGTTGGAAATGTTAACCGTATGTTGAATTATGTGTTGGAGGGCTTGGATATGATTTCCAACGGTTTGGTAAGCTTTGGGAGGGGATTCATGACTTATGAGTATGACTGGAATGGGTTTTGGAGGCCTGGAGTAGAATTAGGCTTGAATTGGCGAAGTTAATATTTTGGTGATTTTTGGTTGATAGGTGAGATTTTGATATAAAGGCCGGAATGGAATTCCGAGAATAGTAGTAGCTTCATCGTGTAATTTGGATGTGTACGCAAAATTTCAGGTCATTCGGACTTGGTTTGGTTGGGTTTTTGATCGAAAGTGTATTTTAGAAACTTAGGCTTGAATCCGATGTGTTTTGGGTATATAATATTTTTTGAGGTGTTTTGATGATTGGAAAAAGTTTGAATAAGGTTTTATGATGTCCTGGTACTTTTTGTTGAGGTCCCGAGGGCCTCGGATGAATTTTGGGTGGTCAATTGGGCCATTTTTAGAGGTTGTAAGTTGCAGAAATTTCAGGTTCAGCGTTGCAGAACAATTTCCCTTCGCGATCGCATGCGGTGTATCGCGAGCGCGTTGAAGGATTTGAGGAAGGCTAGATTAGGCCTTTGCGTTCATATGAGAGGCTTCACGTTTGTAAAAGGCTAGGAAGTTGTGCATCGCGTTTGCGTGAGGGCTCTCGTGATCACACAGGGGAGTTTGGTTATGAGGGGTCCAAGGTGAATTGTTTATCGCTTTCGCGCGAGGAAGTCCATGTTCGCGAAGGTGTTGGAGGCAGAAGCATCGTGTTCCCATAGGCTATGTCACGTTCGCGTAGTATAATTTTCTGGAGTGGAAGATTTGTTCTTCGCGATTGCGAGGGAAGTGTCGCAATCGCGATGAAGGAAAACTAGGCCTGGGCAGAATGTATTTAAGTCGTCTTGTCCGCGATTTTGGGTCTATTTCACCTATAGCTGTTCGCTTTTGGAGGTTTTTGAAGGAAATTAAAAGAGATTCAACGTAAATCGATTGGAGGTAAGAAATTAAGACATAAAACTCGATTCTATTATGAAATCCACATAGAAAATCATGGAATTTTAAGCTAAAAATGGAAGAACTAGGGTTTGGAATTTTGGACTTCTGATTGGGGATATGGAGGACCATTTGAGGTCAAATTTGAGAACTTTTGATATGTATTAACTTGTGGGGAGAAAAGGAACCCGTTTATGTGAAATTTTTTGAGTTTTTAGAAGGGGGCCCGGGGCCCGAGTTATGGTAATTTCAAGATTTTTGGTATTTTTTGATTTTTTTTTGCTTGGGCTTTGTTCCCTTAGCATATTATGACATATTCGTTCTGATTTTTGGATAGACTCGACGTGCGTGGAGGTCGATTCGAGGGGCAAAGGCTTCGGGAGCTAGAGATTCAGCCGATTCGAGGTGAGTAATAATTGCAAATAATGTCCTGAGGGTTTGAAACCTCGGAGTTGCACATCGTAGTACTATATTGAAGTGAGATACAAACTTGATGATGAGCGTGGGGTCTTATACTATTGGGGATTATGACTTGGTCCGCCCGATTACTAATTTTACCACGTATTTGACTGAAACTTAATTGTTATCATCATGACTTGTGCTAAATGTCATATTTTGGATACGTGCTAACTATCTGAACCCTTCGGGGATTTTCATTACTGTTTCCTGAGTGTTTTGACTTATTATTTTGAACTTAGTATTGACAATTTCCACTTTTTTACTATTCAACTATTCTTTCTTAGTTTTCAAAACTAAAATAATATTTTAAATGATGTTTGGGCTGAAAATATTATTTTACTATCGTCCAAGGGGCTTGTGATGATTCTTGGATTGAGTAAGGTCGAGTGTTTATATTGTGAGGAACACTGATACTGATTTGAGGTCGAGGGCCTAAGATAGATATACGCCACGAGATGACTTGATTGATATGAGACCAAGGGCCTAGATTTGATGCCACGAGATGGCTTGATTAATATGAGACCGAGGGCCTAGATTTGATGCCGCGGTATGGCTTGTTATTGCGCTTGGGCCGTAAGGGACCCCCCTAGAGTCTGTACACCCTAGTGAGCGCGGGTACCCAGTTGTGATATGAGATTGAGACCGAGGGGCTGGTACTATACTATGATATGGCCCGAGGGGCGGATTTGAGGATACTGAGCCCGAGGGGAAAACTTCTATCTGTTTACCTTATATTATTTATTTGTCAATTATTTGTTTTACATATCGAAAGGAGATTTTACTTTGTTTTCACTTATTAACTATTTTCAACTGATATTTTACTGCTTCATTATAGAATGCCTTGTGTTTTCCCATGTTTTCTTACTTTCACTCATTATTTATGTTTATTACTCACTGGGTCGGAGTAATCACATTACTCCCTACACCTTGTGTGCAGATCCAGGTGTCCCAGAGGCTGAGTGAGAGCTTTTTAGTTGTTTAGCATTTGCCAGGGGTTTCGAGGTAGCTGCATGGCGTCCGGTGTCCTGATTTATCCCTTTTATCTTATTACTTTTCCGCATTCCTAGACTATCTATGTTGTAGGTTATTCAGAGTTGTATTAGAGGCTATATACTCGTGACACCAGGTCAATGTGGGCTATGTAGCTATTATGTCTTGTTGACTTCCGCATATCTAACTGGCTGTTTTAAATACTTATTATGATAATTGGTAATTAAACCGTGTTAGAAAATGAATTAATAAATATGAAAATGGTTTGTGGTTTGATTGTTAGTCCGGCTTGCCTAGTAATGTGATAGGCGCCATTACGATCGGTATTTGGGGTCATGACAGTTTGTTCTAAGAATTGATATCAGATGTCATCTTATATCTAATTAGATAATTTAATACAACATGAATAAAGTAAACCTAAAACGTGGTGTTCTATTATACATGTTTGTTATATTTATTCCATGAAAACAATGTTATTTTCCCCAAAAATTGATACTGTTATAAGTAATATTTTGAGTTATAAAATCAATGATTATCAAAAATTAGTATGACATGTGATATGAATGAATCAAAAATATTCAAAACCCAAAAAATGCTAAAAACTTATTTTTGCCAATTTGTCATGGTTTTGGAATTTAGATTTTCTGTCGAACTTTGAATGACCTCAAATCTTATATATTCATTGGAAATATCCTAATGAGAAATACTCATCAACTTCTCTCATGATGTACGTTATTTTCGGGAATTCGGGGTCATTTTTCTATTTTTGAACTTCTTTAATAAAAGAAAAAAATCAAAAATAGTGGTGGTAGAGTTCAATCCCTATGGTTTCCATTCATGTTTTATGGTAATATATGAATTTATATATTGACATAGGCCTTTTTTCACATCGGATAAATTCATTATAGATAATTATTGTGGTTTATATCTAGTTCTTTGTAAATTTATATTAACTTTCCAATGTAGTTACATGTTTATTTAATGAAACTAGGATTTACACAAGTGATATTTACCTATTTTCAATTGATGGTTTACTCTCCCTATGATTTGGTCCTGTTATAAATGATGGGGTGAATATGTAACATAACTCATATATTTTGCATGAATAGCTAAGTTTCTAAATCAAATCTAATTGCTCAATGAGCATGGTTAGATGTGTAATGTATTATTTTTAATTATTTTTTCGTACTCATGATCTATTTAATGTGAATATCTCTCAGATTAACCATGTATTCATTCAACTCAATTACTTTAAGTTTGAACCAAAAAAAGTCAGAATGGTCGAATTATGTTGACTAGAAAAAGAACCTTGATGTTGTCCTAACTGTTGAAAGTTACAAATTCATAATAACAGAGGAGTGCCCTGAAAAATCTGATGAAGATCCTACTGATGATCGGGTTACGGCCTATATAAATGGATTAAGACTGATGAGATGGCACGATGTTACATTCTTGCCTCTATGGCAAATGTTTTGCAATATTAGATCAGTCTATAGGGTCTGCTTATGACATGCCCGAAAGTATCAAAGATATGTTTGGTTAGAAAAATCGTACAGCTAAGCAAACAACTATGAACCCTTTTGAATACCTAAATGGTTGAAGAATAATTGGCTACTGACCATGTTCTGAAAATGATAGATCTTTTGAGTGAATTAGAGGTCGTTACAGCTGTGATTGATAAGGAATCCTCAAGTTAAGATGGTCCTGGACACTCTAACTAACATTTCTAAATAATGTTGTTTGAACAATAACATGAACAAAATGGATTTGTCACTAGCGAAATTCTTGAATGAGTTGAAAGTGGCAGAATCTATTATAAAAAAGCAAGCTCCGATTGTGGCACTGAATGTTGAGAAAGCTTCGATTTCTAAGCTGAGAGGCGATAAGAAAACGAATAAGTCTCACAAGGTTATAGCATCCGGAGGTGCGGTTGCTGGTAATTAAAAGCCCAAAGGGAAGTGTTATCAATTCAAGCAACCAGGCATCACAAAAAACAATGTCCTACCTATCTGGCGAAGTTGAATAAGCAAGGAAATTAAAATTTAAATATCCTTAAAACTTTTCTAGTGGTTGTCTATATCATGTTTGGTGTGTAGATTCAGGATCCATTGATCATATTTGCACTACTTTGCAGGGGTTTCAGAAAATGCGGTGGCTAAGTGAAAATGAAGTTTGTATTTTAAATGCCAATGGAGAGCTAACAACAACTTTAGCATTAGAAGATATTACAGTTTTGCTTAGTAGTAATAAAAATTTAGTTTTAAAGGATGTTCTCTATGTACCTTCTATTACAAAGAACTTGCTTTTGGTTTAAAAAATAATGAATAGTACTGTTTAATTTGGTAATAACTTTGCTATTATTAAATGTGATGACACAAAAGGTCATCACTTATTTTAAACTAAATTCTATTCTTTCAAGGCCTTGAAACCTCATTTAGAGTTACCTAGATCTGCGTGCATAGTCCAGACGCGTAGCCGGAAAGCTTATATGAGAAAATCTATGGATAGTGATAAGTTTTTAGTGTAAAACGAATAAATTTGACTTCGGTCAATATTTTGGATAAAGGGACTCAGACCCGTAATTTGACGGTCCCGAAGGGTCCGTAAGAAAATATAGGACTTGGGTGTATGCCCAGAATCGAATTCCGAGGTTCCAAGCCCGAGAAATAAATTTTTAAGTAAAATTGTTTTCTAAAATAATTTAAGGAATGTTTGAATGAAATCTTATTAGAACATGACGGTAAGGCCCGCCCGTATTTTGGTTCTGGTACCCTTTACAGGTCTTATACTTGGTTTAAGTTATTCCTTTAAAATTTTGTTTAAAATGGATATCATTTGACGTGATTCGGACCTAAATTGTTAAACTTCATGTTTTATGATGTTTGGGAAAAACTCTTTGACTTTGAGGCTTGATTCGTGGTTATTGAGGCTATTTTGGCAATTTGATTGCACGGATAAGTTCAAATGATGTTGTTGAGTTAGCACGTGTATTTGGTTACGAGCCTAGAAGGCTCGGGTGTGTTTCAGAAAGTTTTGAACTTAAGAAGAATTGCAGAAAATATTCAACATCTGCTCAGGACTGTTGTTCTTCGCGATCGTGTAAGGTAAGTGGGGACAAGGGTGACTTTGTTCAATATGAATGCAAGGGAAGGATCGTGAACGCGGAGCACTAGGGGTTGCTCTACGCGAACGCGACCCACGTCCCGTAAACTCATAGTGTAAATGGGGGGCTTGTTTGGGAAGTGAACATTCCTCTACGCGAACGCGTTAATAGGCCCCGCAAACGCGAAGGTTAGGTGGGTCAAACCTTCGCGAACGCATAATAGGGCTCGCAATTGCATAGGCCTGAGGAAGGCTGCTCTTCACGAATGCGGCATACCCATCACGAACGCAATGAATGTCTGCCTAGCCATTTTAAAATAGTAGCTAAAGCGGGATTTGTTCAAAATCTCATAACTTCTTCATCTCAACTCCAAATTGGGCAATTTGTGAAAGAATATTTCACCACAAACTCATAAGTGTGTAATATTTTCTTCAATTTACATTAACACCTATTACTTTTTTAGGCCTAAATCATGTGAATAAAGGTAGAAAATTAGGAATTTGGGTAGAGTTAGGGCTATTTGATTAATTTTGATTTAGACCTTGTTTTGGAATTCTAGAAATAATTATATATTTGGGATCGTGGGTGAATGGTTGTTTTGATTTTGGTCCGAACCTCGTGTTTTGACCAAGCCAGCCCCAGGTCGATTTTTTGATTTTTGGGAAGAATGATTGAAAAAATATATTTAAATTTTTTAGCATTTATTGATGTCATTAGGTCAATTATGTATAGATTTTATTGGGTTGGAGCGGAATTTGAAAGAAAAAGTGGTGTTTGAGGCGTGAGTTGGCCGTGGAAGTTCGAGATAAGTGTTTGGTCTAAACTTAGCTTGAGGGATTAGGAGTCGGGCCCTATTTGCTATGTGATTATTGTTGAGTACGACATATAGGCATGATAACGAGTATCTATACATTGTTGTCTAGCATGACATGAGTCATTATGTGATTTTCATGATTTTGTTGATTCATCTATTCATTAGAAGTGATTTCTATTTGTTGTGAAAAGTTAAGGAAGTAATTGTGGATTTTGAACATTGAGGAATAATGGCTCAAGTTATATTACGAATTGGAGAAAGTAAGTGAGTTGATTGAACCCTTGGAGCATTCGCTCAAGTGTAAGGCGAGTTGTGAAGTAAAAGTGAAAAGAGAAAGAGTTATTAAATTGTTTCCTTGATAGGATATTATTGCTTTATTGGTTATCTCCCTTGCGGGGATGTTGATATTGTTGATGTTTTTCCTTTTCCGGGATTTAATTGTTCAATTGTTGCCCCTTTGCCGGGATTTCTATTATAATCTTGTATATTCCCTTGACCCATTGTTTCTGATTGTTATTTGGGTGAGGAAGAGTGATAAAGCACAAAGGGTGACTCCGTACATTGTTGTTTTGTGAGAAAAAATTATAAAGCACGAAGGGTAATACTGTGTATGATTGTGAGGGAAGAGTGTAAAGTACAAAGGGTGCTGTCGCGCCGCATGATATACCATTCTGTGCCGATTCTATTTATTATTTTGTGAGGAAAGAGAGTAAAAGCATGAAGGGTGATACCGTGCACATTTCTATTATATACTTGTTTTGGTGAGTGTCACACCTCCTTTTTCTCTATGCCCCCCCGCAAAAGAGGCGTAAAAGATTTTTTCCACTTAAAGGACAATCGGAACGGGATTTGGTTATTAATTATTCAAAGTCGCCACTTGGGAGATTTATGGTGTCCCAAGTCACCGATTTGAATCCTGAGCCGAGGAAAAATATGACTCTATTACAGTCTGTGAACCACAAATCCGGGTAAGGAATTCTGTTAACCCGGGAGAAGGTGTACGGAATTCCCGACTTCCGTGGTTCTAGAACGATCACTTAACTGTTGTATTTGATTTTATCTGATTCTAATACATGCTAATGTATGTGCCTTTTATTTACAAACTGCTTTTACCATTATTTATTTTAAAGACTTGCGACGTCGTGAAATGCATCTTCGACCAAGTCGACATCAAGGCACCCGTGTTCGTCAACACGTCTCGACTTCATCGAGATTTGGATTTGGGTCGCATCAATACGCACTCGAGTTTAAGAAAGTAATTTAATTAAATCGCACTTAAAGTTTCTAACGTAATATTGTTTGGGAAAGGCCGTTAAAATTCGATAAACGGCCCCTCCGAATTCTAATCATTTTTAGTAATCAATTATAGATGGCCCCACATGTATTTTTGTTCAGTGAGGATCGTCTTCATTTTTTGAACCGATTTTCGATCATTATTTATTTTATAAGAATTACGACGTCATGAAAATGCGTTTCTAACCCTGTCGCCATCAAGGCACCCGTGGTTATTAACACATCTCGAATTCGCAGAGATTTGGATTTGGGTTGCATCAATACACACCCGAGTTTTGGAAAGTACTTTAATTAAAACGCATCTGAAGATTCTATCATAACATTATTTGGGAAGGTCGTGAAATTTGCTAAACGACCCTCCCGATTTCTAAGTAATTTTATCCTTTGTCAAGGGCCCCGCAATTGTTTTGTTTGGCGAGGCTTCTCATCATTTTTTATTTAAAGCCCGATCCTAATGTGACTATGGTTCTCTACTTATTAATTTGTTCACTAGTAAAAAAGAATGGCCCTAGTTAACGAGTCTTGTTTATTATTTTACATCTCCAGTTGATTCAAACTTCCAAAGGCTCTGGGCCTTAGAAAATGCCTGAGGTGCAACGTAAGGGCACTAAACCTGGAGAAACGGAATTGGGCCATTCATTCGGCCCTAAAGATATACTATTGGCCAATGGGCTAACAACACCAGCAAAGCCGAGTTCGAACCTGGGGAGGTACCACACTATGATGACTCCAATACAATTAGCAATGGGAATGCCAAACCCAGAAAGTAATCAAAAACAAATAAATGCTGATACTAAAATTGACTAAGATTCACCGTTTTATGCTCAAATTTTAAGACTACTCATCTTGGCTATTTCCAATTATCCTTTACACTTTCTTTGGTCTTTCAATCAATACTACACAATTCAGTTAATGATTACTGTACGAGCTTGATATCACCACTAACATTTGGGACTTGACATTGCTCACTACTAGTAGTCAATATATTATGTAAATTAACGATATTCATACGACTCAAGATTTTAGAGAACTGGATACATCGGACTCAACATTGAAATACCAAAAACTATCTAAACTTGTTTTACTTATGACAACGAATTTAGTTACTCTACTCTAATTACTAATTCACACACTCACAAACAATAATACATTCACTCAAAATCCCAAATTTCACATAGTCTTAAGACAGTCGTGTTACAGCCCACTTGTTTGGTTTTGTTGTAATTTTGAAATCGATAATTCACCTAACACATCCTAAACATGCAAATCACACTAATAAGGATAAACATGCAAATCACACTAATAAGGATAAACATTCAATTCAACTGATAGCTTCCAAATGATCACATAAATCAATATAACTTGAATCTAACTTCGAATGCACTTCAACTCAAAACCACACCTGGGAAGTTAAAAAATGTACCTAGGAATCAATTTACAGCATATGAAGAAGGAGTCAGCAACAGTTAAAACACGTAAAAGTAAAGCAACAATCAGCAGCAACCCACAGGACCAATTCATGGATAAATCACAATCAGAATATCCAGATAGAATGAGAATCGATCCAAAACCATAGTGAACTTAATCAAAACTGGACTAGGAACATTATAAATTACTTTGAGTCACCAGACTTAACTAACAATCAACTCAAATCCATTCACACATACTCGAAACTGAAACCAAGTGATCCAATACCCCTTTAGCTGCTAGAAATGTGCAGCGATGATTTGACTAAGCCTCTAAACTTCTTTCAATGGACATGAATATAAAGATCACCCATGGGAAGAAATGGAACAATAAACTGCTTTTCTGATTGTTTTTTATTTTTCTTTGTTTTCTATTTTTTTTTCGAGTTTTTCTTTTGAAGATTTGAAGTTTGGATCTTCAGATTTCAGATCTGAACTTGTAAAGAAAGGCAAGGAATTTTGTGAGGCTTCAAAACTTGATTATTAAGGCAATGGGGCTGCCCTTTTATAGGCAACGATAAGGGCAGCCCTTCAAATTTCTATTTTCACTTCAGTCTCGGTTTTACTTACCCATTTAGTCCTTTAGTTATTAACTTGTTCCCCAAGTAAGTCTACTAATTCCATGAAATTACAACTAGATAGCTACTCTAGAAGGTTCTTGCATATTCTACCAAAATCTACCCCATCCCAAATACCTAAACTACCCCTGAAAACCCTGAATCTACTGACTCAACTAAACCCTTACCTTAGCTAAGATTTAACTATAGTTAACTAAAGGGTGAATCAATCAGCTAAAACCAATCAGCCTATTTCAAACACTATACTAACCAATACTAATTAACACTAATATCGAATCAACAATTAACAAACTCATAAGGCTTAGAACAAAACATAAACTGAACTCAAATCCAAATTGAATCCTAAATCAAAATTCACATGAACAGACCAAAGAGCAGGCTTAATTATACTAACGACCAATTATCATTTGAGCATATTACTAACAAAATCCAAGATCGAATCAGAATCTAAACAAAAGAAATGAAAATTAACCTAAAAGATTATCCTAAACATTCATAACAACCGTAGAGACAAACTAAACTAAACTGGAAATTAAAACTACGCTCGATTGAACCAAACGAAACAAAGAATCAACCTAAAAAAAAAAGAAGGAAACTTACTGGAATTCGGCCTTCTATGAGGAAAACATCTGAAATCGACTTCCCGTTAAGATTATACATCTATTTTGCTAGAAATTGACCTACAATATTAGCTAGAAATTGATCGATTCAAAAATCTTCAAAGCTATCCCAAAACTGTGAACTGTAGCTTCATTAATTGAACTCAACCAGTAGGATTCGAGGAGTTTTTGATAGGGATTAGAGGCGAAGGGGGTCAAGAGAGGGTAGGGTACGAATTTGGGGATTTTTGGACAAGTTAACCTCTTGGCCGGAATGTTTGATTTAAAATTCGAGCATTTGGGTGAAGATTATTGGGAAACCAAGCAGGGAATGGAAAGAGGACGAGAAGAGGAGCATAGGGTGTTAATTTGGTGGCATTTGGAGGTCGGCCGCCGCCGTAGGTGATTTCCGGCGGCGATGAGCGACGGCTTTACACGAGCTATGAAAGGGGTGCGTTTGGGACGAAGACTTGAGGGTGGGGGGTTGTACGACCACTAAATACCTTCAACCTAAGACGTGCCTTTCCGTTGGATCAGAAAATCAAAGGCTGCGATTAAGGGGTTTGAAACGATGTCGTTTCAGTTGAGGGAGTGCTGGACCGTGTGAGGTATTAATTTGGGTTGGGTGTGTTTGGGATTGGGATAAGCTGATAAAATTAAAATTGGACCAGTTTTGTGCCTCTTATTAAGAGCCTCTTCTTTTATTGGGTTTTTCTTTCATATCTTTTATTTATTGCTATCAATTTGTAATTTTGTATTTTTTTCTGATTTTATGCAAATGCAAAAATTAAAATAAAGTCCTAATATATTTTAAAATTAAACTATTTAATTACTAAAATTATTTTAAAATATATTTCATGAAAAATTCATAATTAAAACAATTAAAATGCAAAATGAACTATTTTTGTGATTTTCATATTTTGTTCTAAAACAAACTAACCCCTAATCGGTCTAAAAAATATGAAATTATAACCTAAATACAAATCCATATTTTGTATTTTTATATGAATCAACATGCACACATAACATGTAACAATTAACACCAAGGGGAAAAATTATGCAAAACAAATTGTAAAAATAAGAAAAAATCATTTTTGTTTGAATTTTATGGGAATACTTCATATATAGGGCAAAAATCACGTACTCCTAGCTGCCCCTCTTTGCACGGAAACATGATATATTTTCGGGTAAAGATAAGTGAGCAAATATGATCGATTTTTGCCCGTTTGAAAAATCTGTGTGAAGCATTTTTGAAAAGTTTGACCGCACCCTTCTTTAGAGGTTGCCTACACATCCTGAGCTAAACAGGAACCAGGTCAGTGTAGTTCAGGAGTGTCTGGTAGCTGGGACTACCAGGAGCTGTGTTTTCAATGCGCTTGTTGCTGCTGCTACTACTCGCTGACCTTCCTTATTACACCATGTCCAAAATAAAAGAAGCTAGCCTAAACTACAAACTACGAATTACAAAATCCTATCTAGAATCTTCAAACTTTCATCTTGTACTTGCTTGTTGTGTTTCAATCTTGTATTCTCTCTTGTTGCCTTGTTGCCCTGTTGTCTTGTACTTTCTCTTTTTGTTTCTTCAAATCATGAGCTGGAGTGTTGTTCCTTCCCTCCCAATTGCTGAAATTCAATAAAACTCAACAGATCGAGAATTATGCGTGCATGTCATGTCACAAGAGACATCAGGAAAAGAATTGTAGAAAGAAAAGTGAACTAAACAAAAATGACTAGCAATGGCAGAAAACAAAGAGTTGTATTAAACAGACGGTGGAAGGGTTTAACAACAAAACAAGCAATACAAACTGGGTACAATACTAAAACAAAACCAAGATAACACTACATAAGATATAACGACTAAAGGAACTAGACACATAAAAGGATAGAAGGGTTTGAATCACAAGACAATATCTGGATTAAAACCTTGAAAATAACCCCCACAACAGAAATGGCAACAAAATAAACTACCAAGACTTCTCTCCAGCTAGCCAAGAGATGAAGCGTCTTTCCAATTTCCAAGCACGACGTCTTAGCCACTGAGTTCTACATCAACAATACTGAGGACTTCAAATAAAAATTCCAAGGAAATCATATCCGCCATGTGCGTCTCATTTTGCACAGGCGGTGGACTTTGGCTGGTGTCAGTTACATCTAAATTAGGAACGACAATGCCGCCTGCGTCAATAAGCTCCTGAATTACTTTCTTCAGCCTCCAACACTTCTGTGTCATGTCTCGGGGAATTTGAGAAATATGAGCACCTTTGAAAAAAAATCCAACTTTTTTGAAAGACGGCTTGGTATTTTTATCTGAATAGGCTTCAACACGCCGGAATTCTTTAGCCTCTGGAACAGATTGGCGTATGACTCTCCCAAGGGAGTGTAGGTGTTCTTTTTCTGCAACTTCTCATTCCTAAATGCCTGATTTGGCCGGAAACCTGATCCAGGGATGTAACATCGAGGCGGGTCACCTGGTGCACAAGGATATCCATGGGGCTTAGCAAGAACAGTCACTGGACCTTGTTGTCGGTTGAAGGAATGACCTGGTGGTTGGACGTATGACCGGATGTTGTTTGGAGGATAGTACTGAGGTGGCTTGTGTGGAATTTGGGGACGTTCACGGGTTTGGTACGGAGGCTGAAAGCATTTACCAAGAACGACCACCGGGCCCTGTCGTTGGCATGGGGAGTGACCTAGTGTTTGGACACCTGACCGGCCATTGTCTGGATGATAATGCTGAGGTAGCTTATGTGGGGCTCGGGGACAGATTTGGGATTGGCGTTGAGGCTGAAGATGCTTGGAAGGAACGACCACTAGGATGTGTCATTGGCGTGGCTCAACAATATCTTTTTTATCAATGGAATGAGTATCCTGAGAAACTTGTTCGTTCCCTTTGACCCAAATTCTCTGAAACTTTCCTTGTGTTTCTGTTCCGTCGAAAATGGGGAGGGATAGTTTGGGACAACGTCTTTATTGTACTGAAAATATCGCACAAAATCTTGAGCCATGTCTCCCAACGTGTGCCACTTCCCGACATCTTGAAGATCATGCCATTCAAAGGCTGCCCCAGTCACGCTCTCACTGAAATGTGACATCAACAACTCATCTTCCCTGCCGACATTCCTCATTTTGTTGCAATAATCCCTTAAGTGGTCCACTGGATCTCCTCACCCTTCATACAAATTAAACTTGGGCATCTTAAACCCTTCCAGCATTCTGGATATCTCATCTCGCCCCACTGTTTTAACGAGCTTCGTAGTCTCACCGGGAGACTCAAAAAGGAAGAGCATGGTGGTATGGACTTAAGGCCTTTACAATTGATTCTGGAGCATAATGTTGGGCATCGAGGACTAATGGCGGAGGATACCTACTGGCCAAGCTCTATGCATTCCGACTATCTGTCTTTTCAACCTCAAAACCTCGTCTTTCAATCCAGATTCAGAATCAACAACTCACCTAGACGTATCAATAATACGAGTGTTCAACCCTTTTCCAATCATGACTACCTTGCTTTTAGACCTTGTGTTGTATGGATGAGTTACCACAATCCAACCACCTCAACTTTCTTCACAATTCAAACAAAAAATATTAGAATGGATTGAGTCGGTCCTCACTAATCACAACATCTTTTTCCATTTTTATTAATTCTTCTTCTTTCATTTTTCATTCATGTTTTTTTTCTTTTGTTTTGGCTGTGGTCGAATCCTATGTGGATTTCCTACGTATCGTGACACCTCACAAATCATACCAGGCATACTTCGTGCAAAAAAAAGACAAAAAAATATTTTTTTGGAATTTTGAATTTTCATGATAAAAACAAAACTGACAAATTCCTTCCCCTACTTGCCAATTTCAACCAAGTAGCTTTTTTGCAAACATGGCCCTTTCCCAATTTTACATGAATTTTGAGGCTGGGCCGGGTTATCTTAGCCAAAAATCAAATGGTGTTCACTTGACCACTGACTCTTTCTCTTGTTTTTCAGATTAAAACAAAAGAGCTAGTTTTGCAAATACGGCCTTTCAGCACCTCGGAGGCGAAGACTTCAGGGTTGTGTTAGCTAATCGGTCAAAAATCAAAATTAACTAAAATGGCTGTTTTTGAAAAGTCAGTCTTCTAGCGTAACTTTCGGTAACATTCGGCTATTTATGATAAAACGGCATTACTCGACTTATTTACGACCCTCTTTTTTGCTTTTCAAAATAAAATACCCCCGTATTGGAAACACGGTGTTTTAACACCTCGAGGACGAAAATTTAAGGTTGTGAGGGTCAAAAATCAAAATATGACCAAAGGTGGCTATTTATGCAAGTCTAGCTTCTGGCGTTCCGTTTGGGAACATTTGGCTATTTTTTCAAAAACGGTGTCACCCGACTTATGTATAATTTTTTTCTTTTTTTTCTTCTTTTTTATTAAATTAAAATAAATTACCCGATATTGCAAACACGACCTTTTGGCGCCTCGAGGGCGAAGACTTCAAGGCAGTGAGGGTCAGAAAATCAAAACCTGACCAAAGGTGGCTATTTACGCAAGGTTAGCCTTCCAGCTTTTCTTTCGGGAACATTTGGCTACTTTCGACAAAAACAGCATCACCTGGTTATTTTATGAAGTGTTATAAACTAAAGCAAAAGACAAGAACAATAGAACAAGAACAATAGCAATAGAGAGAAGAGTAGAGAGAGTTCTTCTTATTGAGTTGAGAGGGGTCCATTACAATGGTAGAGAGCACCTCTATTTATAGGGAGGAGGAAGATCTTGCTACCAATAATAGGACTCTAAAATCTCTCTAATTAAATACATTAAAGATATTCACCTTAAATAGAAGTGTAAGAATCTTCTATTTCATAACACTCCCCCTTGAATGTCTATTCAATGATGTGCCTCATAAAACCTTAAAACCAAAACCCATTGGGAAAAATTAAAGAAAGGAAAAAGAGTACACATGTTTGAATATGCGCCTATTGGTTGCCTCGTTAAAAACCTTGCAAGGAAAACCCAATTGGGACAAAGCCTTGTAAGGGAAAAAGAGTGCAACGCGCCTTAACTCCCCCTGATAAGAACATCAATTTATGTCCTTAAGTCTTCTCATTCCGATCTTGTGAACTAGCTTCTTGAAGGTTGACGTTGGTAGAGATTTTGTGAACAAATCAGCCATATTTTCGCTTGAACGAATCTGTTGAACATTGATATCACCATTCTTCTGAAGGTCATGTGTGAAGAATAACTTTGGTGAAATATGCTTCGTTCTATCTCCCTTTATGAATCCTCCCTTCAATTGAGCTATACATGCTGCATTATCTTCATATAAAGTTGTGGGTAGTTTATCACATTTCAAACCACATTTGTCTTGGATATGATGTATTATCGACCTTAACCACACACACTCCCGACTTGCTTCATGAATAGCAATTATCTCGGCATGATTAGATGAAGTAGCCACAATTGATTGCTTAGTCGATCGCCAAGATATGGCGGTTTCTCCACAGGTAAACACATAACCCGTTTGAGATCGAGCCTTGTGTGGGTCAGACAAATATCCAGCATCAGCATAACCAACAAGATCCGGGCTGCAATTCTTTCCATAAAATAGGCCCAAATCGGTAGTCCCCTTTAGGTACCGCAATATGTGTTTGATCCCATTCCAATGTCTCCTCGTAGGAGCCGAGCTAAATCTTGCTAAGACATTAACTGAAAAAGAAATGTCCGGCCTTGTAGTATTTGCAAGATACATTAATGCGCCAATTGCGCTAAGATATGGTACTTCAGGACCAAGTATCTCTTCATTCCGTTCTTTAGGTCGGAATGGATCTTTGTTCACTTCAAGTGAACGAACAACCATCGGTGTACTTAACGGATGTGCATCATCCATGTAAAATCGTTTCAGTACCTTTTTTGTATAGGTAGATTGATGAACAAAAATTCCGTTTGCCAAATATTCAATTTGCAAACCAAGACATAGTTTAGTCTTACCGAGATCTTTCATCTCGAATTCATCCTTTAGATAATCAATTGCCTTTTGGAGTTCTTCAGGGGTTCCAATAAGGTTTATGTCATCAACATATACGGCAAGTACAACAAATCCCGATGTTGTTTTCTTTATAAACACACATGGGCAAATGGCATCATTTATATAGCCTTCTTTCAACAAGTACTCACTTAGACGATTATACCACATTCGTCCTGATTGCTTTAGACCATACAAGGACCTTTGCAATTTGATTGAAAACATTTCCCGAGATTTGGAATTGTGCGCATTTGGCACCTTGAGTCCTTCGGGAACTCTCATGTATATGTCGTTATCAAGTGAGCCATAAAGATAAGCAGTAACGACATCCATTAAGTGCATGTCCAGCTTCTCATGGACAGCAAAACTTATGAGATAACGAAAGGTTATCGCATCCATTACAGGCGAATATGTCTCTTCATAATCGACACCAGGCCTTTGGGAAAAACCTTGTGCAACAAGGCGTGCTTTATATCTTTGTACTTCATTTTTCTCATTTCGTTTGCGTACAAAGACCCACTTGTAGCCAACGGGCTTAACACCATTAGGTGTTTCAACTATAGGGCCAAAAACTTCACGTTTTGCCAGCGAATTCAATTCAGATTGAATTGCTACTTGCCATTTTGGCCAATCATGTCTTTCTCGACATTCTTTCACAGATTGAGGTTCGAGATCCTCACATTCTTTCATAATGTTAGATGCTACATTATAAGCAAAGACATTATCTACCACAACATCCACTCGATTAATATTTGCCTCAATATTAATTGGATTTGGGAGTAGTTCCGTATTTTCAAGAGCTTCAGGCTCAATAGATTCTTCGTGAATCTCGGAATTAATCAAATCATGAGCGTCCTCATGTGATTCTTTCATAGTGTCATTTAGATCGTTCTTTTTCCTCTTTCTAGGATTTCGATCTTTGGAACCTAATGGTCTGCCACGCTTCTGGCGTGCATTTGACTCATTGGATATGACACTAGATAATTGTCCAATAGGGACTTCAATACGGATCGGAACATTTTCCGCAGGAATGTGGGATTTCGTTATCCTCTTCAAGTCCGTAAATGCGTCAGGCATTTGATTTGCTATTCTTTGCAAATGGATAATCTTTTGTACCTCTTTCTCACAAGTAGAGGTATGTGGATCAAGATGAGATAATGATTCATTTTTCCACAAAATTTCCCGTTTGGTTTCACAAACTTCTCCCCCTAATTTTGGGAAAAGTGTTTCATCAAATCGACAGTCTGCAAATCGTGCAGTAAACAGGTCGCCTGTCAATGTTTCAAGGTAGCGAATGATGGAGGGCGAATCAAACCCAACATATATTCCTAACCTTCTTTGCGCACCCATTTTGGTGCGGGATGGCGGTGCTACAGGCACATATACGGCACATCCAAATATCCTTAAATGGGATATATCGGGTTCATGACCCAAAACCAATTGCAACGGAGAATACTTGTGGTAATTCGTCGGCCTGAGACGAATTAGCATTGCTGCATGCAATATGGCATGACCCCACACTGAAGTGGGCAGCCTCGTTCTCATCAGTAATGGCCTTGCAATCAACTGCAAGCGCTTAATTAACGATTCTGCAAGACCGTTCTGAGTGTGAACATGGGCTACAGAATGTTCAACTTTTATCCCGATTGATAAGCAATAATCATTAAATGCTTGGGATGTAAACTCAGCAGCATTATCCAGTCTAATGGACTTGATTGGATTATCTGGAAAGTGTGCTCGTAGCCGAATGATTTGTGCCATTAACTTCGCAAACGCCAGGTTGCGAGATGACAACAGGCACACATGAGACCATCTACAGGATGCGTCTATCAAGACCATGAAATACCTAAACGACCCACTAGGTGGGTGAATAGGTCCACAAATGTCCCCTTGTATACGTTCCAGAAACTGGGGTGACTCAGTCCCAACCTTTGTTGGGGATGGTCTGATAATCAGCTTGCCTTGATAACACGAAGTGCAAGGATATTCATTACTTGAGAGAATTTTGAAATTCTTTAACGGATGCCCATATGAGCTTTCTATAATCCGTCTCATCATGGTTGATCCTGGGTGACCCAGTCGATCATGCCAAAGTACAAATGTATTGGACTCAGTATTCTTTAGATTTACTGTTGAATGTGCCTCAATTGCACTAATTCTTGTCCAATACAGGCCACAAGATAAAGACGGGAATTTCTCAATAACCCTCTTTTGGCCGGAGACATTCTTTGAAGTGAGGACGAGATATTCAAGATTATCTTCATCCATTGTCTCAATATTGTAGCCATTCCGGCGTACATCTTTAAAGCTCAACAAGTTTCTCATAGACTTGGAGGAGAACATTGCATTCTCTATGATTAACATCGTGCCCTTGGGCAGAGTTACAATAGCTCTTCCGGAGCCTTCAATCAATTTACTACTTCCAGAGATTGTAGTAATGTTTGCCTTACACATATTCAGTTGAGAGAAATACTTCCTTTCTTTGAGTATTGTATGTGTAGTACATGAATCAACTAGGCAAATACTTTTACAGTTGGATGTTGATCCAAGTTCGCTTTGTGAGATATCCATTTTGCTTTCCCATAGTTTGACATACAAAAAAGGAGATACACGAACATAAGAATAAACAAGTTCAATCCTTTTGTGTCACATAATATTTTCAAAATCTGCTACTAACAGTTGACTAACAAAATCAGATATGTTGTCCATAATCAATTACTATGCAGTTTGAAAATTTCAGCGTTTTTCATAAGACAATCGATTATTAAACACACAATCGATTGTTGGAACATAGACAATCGATTGTTAAACACACACAATCGATTATTTGTTATTTTTGAAAAATTCCAGACCTTACTGTTTCAAGACAATCGATTGTTAGACAAAGACAATCGATTGTTGGCTATTTTTGAAAAATTCCAGAACACACTGTTTCAAGACAATCGATTGTTAGCCAAAGACAATCGATTGTTGATCAATTGTTTTTCAACTTTAATGCGAAAATAGTTGATAATCGACTAGTTTTTCAGGCTAGTCGATTACCCCCACTGGAAAATAAAAGTTTTATTGATATTTGAACATATTGAAGATATTCTAAAGAACTACTGCTAACATTGCTTTATGAACTAACTAATACGAACTAATGCTAATGACTATTAATCTATTCATTGACTAATACAAGTAGAATCAAACAGCTCCATCTTCTTTCATCACGGTTCCGTCACCGATTAGGTGGTCTATCTTTCCCTCGGGTTGCTCAAAGAAGTTTGCCACATCCAGGTGGGTGAAGTCAAAGTTGTCGTCAGAGACAAAATTTGTTTCAGGGCGTTTTCTCTTTCGAGATGCTTGATAAAGGTCAACCAAGTGTCTTGGTATACGGCAAGTCCTAGACCAGTGCCCATTTCCACCGCAACGATAACATATAGTTTCTGAACTATTTGCCTTAGGATCTTCTGGACCCCGTTTCTGCTTTCGGTGATTATCTCTCTTTGGGGGGTGACGGACTTCTTTGGAATTTCTTCCTTGTCCACGTCCTTGGCTTTGACCCCGTTTATGACCGTGATCATGGTCCCTTTTATGTTTGGCATAATGCGAGTGCACCATATCTGCTTCAGGCAGTGGTGTAGACCCAGTTGGTCTATTTTCGTGATTTCTCATGAGCAGATCATTATTACGCTCAGCCACTAGTAAGAGAGAAATCAATTCAGAGTACTTCGTAAAGCCTTTCTCTTGGTACTGTTGCTGCAGTACCATATTGGAGGCATGAAACGTTGTAAACGTTTTCTCAAGCATATCGTAATCGGAGATGTTATCTCCACATAGCTTCAGTTTAGAAGTAATTCTGAACATAGCAGAATTATATTCAGAAACGGACTTAAAATCCTGTAGCCTCAGATGGGCCCAATCATATCGTGCTTGTGGCAGAGTGACCAACTTCAGGTTGTCATATCTCTCCTTTAAGCTGTTCCACAAAACGAGTGGATCCTTGACGGTGAGATATTCAATCTTCAAACCTTCGTCAAGGTGGTGGCGCAAGAAAATCAAGGCCTTCGCACAATCTTGGGTGGATGCTTTTTCTTTATCTTTGAGGGTGTCTCCGAGACCCATAGCATCTAGGTGGATTTCAGCATCCAACACCCATGTCATATAGTTCTTGCCCGAAATTTCAAGGGCAACGAACTTTCTTTTCATAATGTCAGACATACTCGAAATTAAATTAGGAAGAGGGAAAATACCTTGGATTTTCGAGAATGGTACTTGAGACGGTAGAGCCGCGTGCTGATAACGTGTTATAAACTAAAGCAAAAGACAAGAACAATAGAACAAGAACAATAGCAATAGAGAGAAGAGTAGAGAGAGTTCTTCTTATTGAGTTGAGAGGGGTCCATTACAATGGTAGAGAGCACCTCTATTTATAGGGAGGAGGAAGATCTTGCTACCAATAATAGGACTCTAAAATCTCTCTAATTAAATACATTAAAGACATTCACCTTAAATAGAAGTGTAAGAATCTTCTATTTCATAACATGAAGCAAATAAAATTTTACATTTTTGGCTATTTTTTTAATGGGGAGGTTGGACCCGATGAGGGTTGCCTACGTATCTCACGCCCTGTGAGAATCAAACCATGCGTAGTTCGGGAAAATTAACTAACTAATTATTGAAATGAGACTCTTTTCATTTTCATTTTTTGACATTTTTCAGATAAAATAAAATAAAATAAAACTACTTTTAAAAACATGACTTTTTCATTTTCATTTTTTCATGGCAAGACAAACTATTTTTTTTTTTGAAAACAAGACAAAATAACGACTCTTTTTTCTATTCCATTTCCCAAAAAACAATAATACAACCTATTTTCCAAACTAAAATAAAGACTCCTCTCATTTTTTCCAAGAACCAATTCTCCAAAAATAAAACAAAAACTCTTTTGTTCTATTTTTCTTTTGCTTTTGAGTAAAACAAACTAATAAAAATAAAAGCATTTTTATTCATTTTCTCAAAATTTCAGCAGAGTTTCAACGGTATTTGGGCATTGGGTTTTTCCAAGATTAACTCTACAACAGCTAATTCTCTCTTTTTTTCCCTCAAATTCCGACAATCCAAGATTCAAAACCGGTCAACATGCAGATTCGAACAAATAATTGCACAGAACAAGTGGGATGCACCAGGATGGTCTTTTTCATTTCAGGTTGCTCGCCCTAGACGGACCCAACCCCTGTGTTGAGTCTCCTAAGTCAAATGCAGCATGATGCAAATAAGCGTTCTTACTATGGATCCGGCATGAAGTCAAAATATTCTATGTTCAAACCCTGGGTCGGTGTTCTAGACAATGTACCTGAGCGGACAACTAGAATCGAGGAGAGGGCAACTTACAGGTGACCCGCGGGGTCAGGCGGCTTAGTAACTTATCCGGCCTCTTTCTTATTTCAGGTTATGACACTAACTTAATAGGGAGTCTCAACCAGTAAGCACATCCTCGGAAGTAAAGAGAGAAGGGTATCGGCACATTTTATATACAGTTCAGATAATATCAAAGCGGTAAGAATTAGCACATTAAGCACAAAGCATGTAGGAAATCAGATATAAAAAAATACAACAATTTATCTAAGCTCGAATTCTGAAACTGGAACCAAATATTCTAGGTTTGTTCCTCAGCAGAGTTGCCAGAGCTGTCACACCTCCTTTTTCTCTATACACCCCCGCAAAAGGGACGTAAAGGAGTTTTTCCACAAAAAGGACAATAGGAACGGAATTTGGTTATTAATTATTCAAAGTCGCCATTTGGGAGATTTATGGTGTCCCAAGTCACCGATTTGAATCCCGAACCGAGGAAAAATATGACTCTGTTACAGTCTGGCGAACCAGAAATCCGGAAAAGGAATTATGTTAACCTGGGAGAAGGTGTTAGGCATTTGCGAGTTTCGTGGTTCTTGCACGGTCGCTTAACTGCTGTATTTGATTTTATCTGATTCTAATACATTCTAACTTATGTGACTTATATTTACAAATTGATTTTACCATTATTTATCTTAAAGACTTGCGACGTGGTAAAAACGCGTCTTCGACCACGTTGCTATCAAGGCACCCGTGTTCGTCAAAACTTCTTGACTTCGTCGACATTTGCATTTGGGTCGCATCAATGCGCACCCGAGTTTAAGAAAGTAATTTAATTAAATAGCACTTAAAGGTTCTAACGTAATATCGTTTGGGAAAGGCCGTTGAAATTCGCTAAACGGCCCCTCCGAATTCTAATCATTTTTAGTAATCAATTATTGAGGGCCCACGTGTATTTTTGTTCAGTGAGGCTCGTCTCCATTTTTTTAACCGATTTTCGATCATTATTTATTTTATAAGAATTACGACATCATGAAAATACATTTCTAACCCCGTCGCCATCAAAGCACCCGTGGTTATTAAGACATTTTGATTTCGCCATGATTTGGATTTTGGTTGCATCAATGCACACCCGAGTTTACGAAAGTACTTTAATTAAAACGCGTCTAAAGATTCTATCGTAATATTATCTAGGGAAGGTCGTGAAATTCGCTAATTGGCCCTCCCGAATTCTAAGTAATTTTATCCTTTAGCGAGGGCCCCGCAATTCTTTTGTTTGGCGAGGCTCATCTCATCAGTTTTTATTTAAAGCCCGATCCTAAAGTGACTATGGTTCTCAAACTATTAATTTGTTTTCTAGTAATAAAGAAAGGTCCTAATTAACATGTCTTGTTTATTATTTTACATCTGCAGTTAATTCAAACTTCCAAAGGCTCTAGGCCTCAGAAAATGCCTGAAGAGCAATGCAAGGGCACCAAACCTAGAGAAACGGAATTGGGCCATTCATTCGGCCCTGATGTTATACTATTGGCCAATGGGCTAACAACCCCAGCAAAGCCGAATTCGAACCTGAGGAAGTACCACATTATGATGATTCCAATACAATTAGCAATGGGAATTCCAAACCCAAAAAGTAATCAAACACAAATAAATGCTGAAACTAAAATTGACTCAGATTCAACGTTTTATGCTCAAATTTTAAGACTACTCATCCTGGCCATTTCGAATTCTTCTTTACACTTTCTTTGGTATTTTAATCAATACTACACAATTCAGTTAATGATTACTGTACGATCTTGATATCACCACTAACATTTGGGACTTGACATTGCTCACTACTAGTAGTCAATATATTATGTAAATTAACAATATTCATGCGATTCAAGATTTCAGAGAACTGGATACATCTGAATCAACGTTTAAATACCGAAAACTATCTAAACCTGTTTTATAACTGATGACAACGGATTTAGTTACGCTACACTAATTACTAATTCACCCACTCACAAACAGTCATGCATTCACTCATAATCCCAAATTTCACATAGTCTTAAGACAGTCCTGTTACAACGCAATTGTTTAGTTTTTTTCTTATTTTGAAATCGATAATTCACCTAACACATCCTTAATATGCAAATCACACTAATAAGGATAAACATTCAATTCAACAGATAGCTTCCAAATGATCACATAAATCAACATAACTTGAATCTAACTTCGATTGCACTTCAACTCAAAACCACATCTGGAAAGTTCAAAAATGTACATGGGAATCAATTTACAGCAGATGAAGAAGTAGTCAGCAACAGTTAAAACATGTAACAGTAGAGAAGCAATCAGCAGCAACCCATAGGACCAATTCAGGGATAAACCACAATCAGAATATCCAGATAGAATGAGGATCAATCAAAAACCATATTGAACTTAATCAAAACTGGACTGGGAACATTATAGATCACTTTGAGTCACCAGATTTAACTAACAATCAACTCAAATCCATTCACACATACTCGAAACTGAAACCAAGTGATCCAATACCCCTTCATCTACTGGAAATGTGCAGCGATGATTTGACTAAGCTTCTAAACTACTTTCAATGGCCATGAACATAGAGATCACCCATGGGAAGAAATGGAACAGTAAACTGCTTTTCTGATTTTTTTTATTTTTTCTTTGTTTTCAATTTTTTTGGATTTTTTCTTTTGAAGATTTGAAGTTTGGATCTTCAGATTTCAGATCCGAAATGGTAAAGAAAGGCAAGGAATTTTGTGAGGCTTCAAAACATGATTATTAAGGCAATGAACTTACTCAACCAGTGGGATTTGAGGAGTTTTGATTAGGGATTAGGGACGAGAGGGGTCAGGAGAGGGTATGGAACGAATTTGGGTATTTTTGGACAAGTTAAGCTCTTGGCCGGAATCTTTGAATTAAAATTCGAACATTTGGGTGAAGATTTAGGGAAACCAAGCAAGGGAATGGAAATAGGACGAGAAGAGGAGTATAGGGTGTTAATTTGGTGGCATTTGGAGGTGGGCCGCCGTAGAAGGCGATTGCCGACAGCGGCGGGCGGCGGCTTTACACGAGATGTGAAAGGGGTGCATTTGGGACGAAGACTGGATGGTGGTGGGTTGTACGACCACTAAATACCATCAACGTAGGATATGTCTGTCCGTTGGTTCAGAAAATCAAAGGCTGGGATTAAGCCAATGTCGTTTCAGTTGAGGGGGTGCTGGACCGTGTGAGGTATTAAATTGGGATGGTCGTGTGGTATTTTGGATTAAGCTAAGCTGATACAATTAAACTTTACCCAATTTTGTGTTTCTATAAAGAGCCTCTTCTTTTGTTGGTTTTTTTCTTTCATTTGTTTTATTTATTGCTTTCAATTTGTATTTTTGTATTTTTTCTGATTTTATGCAAATGAAAATTAAAATAAAGTCCTAATATATTTCAAAATTAAACTTTTAATTCCTAAAATTATTTTAAAAACCTATTTCACGAAAAATTCATAATTAAAACAATCAAAATGCAAAATGAACTATTTTTGTGATTTTCATATTTTGTTCTAAAACAAACTAATCCCTAATCGATCTAAAAATATGAAATTATAACCTAAATACAAATGCATATTTTTTTATTTTCATATGAATCAACATGCACACATAACATGTAACAATTAACACAAAATGACACACAAATGCACAAAATTTGTAAAAAGAAGGAAAAATCATTTTTGTATGAATTTTATGGGAATAATTCATATATAGGGCAAATATCACATGCTCACAGTGAAGAAGATAGTAAAAGCACGAATGGTTATCTTGTGCATTTATTGATTCTTGATTCGTTATTGGTATTCGAGTTATGTTGTTTCTTTTCTTACTTGATGCCTTTCTATTCAGAATTGTTATCTCCCCCCACAACATGTTTCCCCTTCCCACATTGACTAGTTATTTCTGTATTCCTTTTCCGTTGTATATACTTAAACTGTATAGGTTTATTTGGTAGTCGGCTCTTAGCCTCATTATTACTTTGCCGAGGTTAGGGTAGGCACTTACCAGCAAATGGAGTTATTTGTGCTGATAATATACTCTGCACTGTGTGCAGAACCTGGAGAAGCTTTTGGGTAGTAGGTAGAATGTTCTCTTCAGTCCACCTGGAGACCCAAGGTAGACCTGCAGGCGTCCGCGGGCCCTGGTGTCTCCCTCTATCTCTATTACCTATTTCATTTTCTTTTGTTCAGAAACAGTGTATTGTATTTCTTCAGACATTGTATGTAGTAACTCTTAGACAGTCTATGACACTGTGACACCAGGTTTTTGGGTATTTCAGTTTTAAAAGTTGTAATAGACGCAAAATTAAGATATATAATTGTTGATTTCTGCTTATTTATTCAAATTTTGCTCTTATCAAACCATCGCCTTGTGTTTGTTAGAAAGAAGCAATATGAAAGTGCAACAAGTAGTTAAGGTTTGGCTTGCCTAGATCCAATTAGTAGGTGCCATCACGACTCCCAAAGGTGGGAAATTAGGGTCGTGACAAGTTGGTATTAGAGCGATAGGTTACACAGGTCTCACACAGAACAGAAAAACTTAGTACAGTCTGAGGGATCGGTATGAAGACGTCTGTATTTATCTCCAAGAGGCTACAGAGTTAGGAAAAAACCTCACATTTGTGCTTTCCTGTCGTGCGGTTCTGTTTTCCAATACTAATTGAATTTTTACTTTGTTCTTTCGTAGATAGAGAGAATATGCGCTTCCTTATCCACCGCTCAACAACCCGAGCCCCCAGGAGCACCTCCTACGAGGGGCATAAGGCAAGGTCGAGGACGTGCTAGAGGCCTATAACGACTCGGCTAGTCGTCTAATGATTTACCGCTTTGTTTCCTTTATTTATTCTTCTTTATGCTTCATTATCCGTATTTTATGTGATCGAGTTGGTTCGTTTGTGTTCGTAGTGGATTTGGTAAGAAATGAGACATTTAGTCTCTTTTAAGAAGGTTTGAGTTGGAAAAGTCAATTGGATGTTGACTTATATATTAGAGGGTTCAGATGATGGTTCGGATAGCTTTGGGACGAGATTCATGACTTAGGAGCGTGATGGGAATTTGTTTCGGAGGTCCGGTGTAAAATTAGGCTTCAATTGGCGAAGTTAGTATTTTGGCAATTTTTGGTTGGTCGGTGAGATTTGATCTAAGGGAAAAGGAATTCCAAAAGTTGCAGTAGATTCTTTATGTCATCTGATCATTTGGATGTGGTTTGGTTGAGTTTTTTATCCATAGCATGTTTTTATAGTTTTTAGTAACTTCGGCTTGAATTTGATGAGTTTTGGGTAATTTATTATTGTTAGAGGTGTTTTGGTGATTGGAACAAGTCTATTAAGGTATTGGGTCATATTGTTGTTTTTGGTTGAGGTACCGGGGGCCTCTGGATGATTTCGGGTGGCTAACAAGATGATTTCTGCTGCTTCTTGTGTTTCTGCACCTGCGGTTTGGGGACTGCAGGTGCAGCATCGCAGATGCAACGGGGAAGTCTGTAGATGCAAAGTTTGGCCTAGGGAGCAGTTTCCACATAAGCGGTCGAGGTGGCCACATCTGCAAAGCCGCAGATGCGCAAGTTCTATCGTAGAAGCAACTTTTGGAATTTTAATTACAATCCACAAATGCAGTTGGTCGAACCGCAAATGCGGTACCACAGATGCGGTGAAGGGTTCGCAGATGCAAAAACCCCAAGGAAGAATTTATATATGTTTCTTCTTTGCGATTTTTGAAGTGTTTAGCCATTTTAACTTCAGACTTAGAGATTTTCGGCGATTTTGAAGAGAGATTTCAAGGGAACTTCAATAAGGTAAGGACTTTGGACTTAAAACACACTTCTATGGTGTATTTCATGGATTAGGACTAAAATTTAAGGAATTAATGGACTAAAAATGGAGGTTTAGGGCTTGAGTTTAAGAGGGCTTAAATTAAGGATTTGAGAGGTCAATTGAAATCTAGTTCTTGTATTTTTGATATGGATGAACTCATGGGGAGATAAGGGATCTAATATTGTGAATATTTTTGAGTTTCATGAAGTGGGCTAGGGGCTCGGGTTTTGTTAATTTCAAGATTATTTATATCTTTTGATTATTTTCTCTTGGGCTTTGTTCCCTTAGTATATTGTGATGTATTCGTTCTTATTTTGGATATATTTGATGAACGTGGAGGCAAGGATTCCATGGTTTTCTAGAAAAGTGTGAGTGGATGCTCCGTACAACAGGGATTATTGAGTCTAGTGGTGTGGCATTTACCACCTTTCAGTTCTCGGGGGATTCCTTCACTTGGTGGGAGGATTTTGAGAGGTGTAGGCCTGTCGGTGCATCACCCCCTTCCTTGGCAGTAGTTCTCCACTCTCTTCTTAGAGAAGTATATACCGCAGTCCCGGAGAGAGGAGCTACGTAGGCAGTTCAAGTGCTTGAAGCAGGGGGATATAATCGTGTCCCTGTATAAGATGAGGTTTTTCTGAGTTGACCCGCCATGCTATCTGGAGGATTCCATCGGATCGTGAGAGGGTCAGGTGATTTATCGATGGCCTTAACTATCATCTCTATATTCTTATGACTAGAAAGAGAGTATTGGGTGCCACATTCAAGGAGGTTGATGTCTCCCACGGAATTGAGACGGTTTGTCGTCAGGATTAATAGGAAAGGGAGGCCAAAAGGGCTCGAGAATCGTGGAGTTTCAGTGGTGCTCCTTCGAGGGGCCAGTTCCAGTAGGGTAGAGGTCATTCTTTCATGCCTACTCAGTTGGCCCGTCAACTGTATCATGAGACATCATGAGGTCGTGTTTATCATGGGGCGCAGCAGGGTTAGTCATCACTCAGCGCCCTCCCAGCTTCGAGTTCATCTCATGACCCATAAGCTCAAGGTTCTTCTATGCCGAGTGCATCTTCTAGTCACTACGGAGCAAGAGGTTCCCTTCAGTCCCCTTCTCTAGCACCTGGAAATTGATTCGAGTGTGGAGAGTTTGGACGTATGTGGAGGTAGTGTCCTCATCGTGTTGCTATTTTGTCTCAGTAAAGGGGTTACCCCTCGACTTCTACTCCAGTTACTTCATGTGATGATCTGACCTATCGTCCAGTGTTACTGACCAATTTTCCCTCGTTTTATGTTTCTTCATGTTTCATTATCGGTATTTGGTGTGTTAGAGTTGAGTTGGATTGGTTTTGGGAGGAAATAAGACACTTAGTCTCTTTATGGAAGGTTTGGTTTCGAAAATTCAACCGAATGTTGACTTAGGTGTTGGAATGCTCAGATGTGAATTCTGGTGATTCGTTTAGCTTCGGAGAGTGATTTGTGACTTAAGAGTGCGATCGAAAGTGATTTTGGAGGTCCGGTGTAGAATTAGGCTTGAATTGGCGAAGTTAGTAGTTTGGTGATATCTGGTTGATAGGTGGAATTTTGATCCAAGGGTCAGAATGAAACTCCTAGGTGGAAGTAATGACACCTAGTATTTGCGAGCGTGGTGGAGATTTTCATCTATGATGGGGTATTGTGGTCCTAATTGAACATACCAAATTTGTTAATGTTATAATCTACTATAATTTTCCTTTATGGCAGGATATTGTGAAATAGTATTGGAGATACAGTTGTCATATATCGCATGGTACGATGGTTTAAGATCAAATCAGAATTTTTCATGTTGATGGATCGAAAAAGATGTCCTTTGGAAAGGTTCTAAACTTAGCAGGAATGGTAGATTCAAGTGCCACGAAGATAGATTTCATTTAAGGAAACACTTGAGCAGCAAAGTACGAGGAAGGACACGTGCTAAGTGTCAGGCGGTGTTCAAAATTTCTAGAAGGCCAAGTATGAGAAGCAAGGTCGTGTGACAGATTAAGGACATGAGTTCCACCAAAGTGGGTGATGGGGGGGGGGGGTTGCATATGGTCTTGGTAGTAGGAAGATTACGCGCCTTAAGGAGAATTTGGATCGAAATGGGGATTCTAATGATTGGTGATTGAAGCCTACAAGTATGACGTGAAGTATGGGATATTATGCGACAGAAGATTGATATGGCGGAAAGGAGCTGTTTGAAATGGAGAAGGGTGTAGCATAACCCCGAAATTTGAAGGATGTTTCCGCACATTTAATGGATGTTCGCGAAGGGAGAATGGACATGTGCAGCTGGAAGGTGAGCTCGGACTCAGGATGGGCTAATGGTGTATAATAGTAAATATACCCCATGTAGGGGTGTGGGAAGATGTCGAGAGGTAATTTCTCTAGATGGGATATTCCTTTGTAAGCAGGTTAGTGGTCGTATGGTTGGCAAAGCTTCTGGAAGGATTTATATTGGTTGTTAAACAAAGAGATCGGTCGTGCGAATGTATATGATTGTCCAGAATATGAAAGATGGGGGTTTAAAGAATGATTACGAGAAATTTGATAATTTATGGCGCAAGGTTATGTCAATAAGAGGTAAAAAGATCAGGTGAACTTAAGAATTGTGAAATGATGGCTTCGAGCTAAGTGGGAGAGTCCCACTGCCTAAGATTGGGTTGTATGATTAACTACTTGCATGATTTCTATTTATTAGTATATTGATGGGTTATTTTTAGCTATGAGAAAAGTCCAGAAGTGGTAATTCGAGCAAATGAATTATTGGGGGCATGCGATGATTGGCCTTATTGGCTCATGTTCAAACTTTAAAGAAGATTCAGGATTTATGCCTTGTATGGATGCAGGTTTCAGGGGAAGTGATTTCGCTGAGTGCTTCGCAAGAGAGTATTCGTAAGTTATAAGATCTATGGAGAGTTATATTCGGGACCAAGACCGAGTGGGTGGCTCTCAATAATGGTCCTAGTGAATTCAGGAGTTTAAGTGTGGTGCTCAGTAATTTCAAGCCTATGGTACAGTTAAGGATGAAACTTTGTAGCAGCTTATGAGAAGGTACCCAGAATGTTATATGATATTTTGAATCGTGATGTAGCATTTGAGGAATACAAAATAGTTCGTGGGATTCGATGTAGCCTGGTCTCGCGATTCAAGGTCACTCTAGATGAGTGCATATGGAGTATGTTATGTGTTAAATGAAGAAGTATTATTTTTAAGGCAATCAACGATTTACTGAAAGGAAGTAGATTGATTAGCCATGGTTAACTTGGCATATTGGTGGTGGTAATCAATCCATCCGGCATAATCAAGTCATGCATATGATTGTGGCGGCGCGTGTGATGCTTGTCGGCTGCAGAGATTGATGTTATTGAGAGGAATTCTTCTGTTATGGCCTGCTATGAGTAGGAGGATCCTGGAAGGGTTATGGTGGCTTGGACCACTACTTAAAGACTGGCATATTCGATGGTTAAGAGAATTCGCCTGTATGTTGCTATGGTTCTCTAGAAGTGAGTAAATTTTATATGATGAAGTGTTAGTCTATCAAGTGGTTCCAGAGTTTTGATGGAAATCATGTTTACCATATATCGGCTCGTTGGGTGCAGTAAGTGGTTTGGAATTTCAAGTGAGGAACAAGATTACTGTTCGGTAATGACAATTATGCTGTGAGCTAGGATGAGCAGAAGGGAGTTTCAGTGTTTTGAGTGAGTTGGTATTGTCATGACCTGAGATCAGTGCTTTGTGAGAAAGGCATTGCGCCATGGTTAAGGATTCTTGATTGCTTTCAGCGTTGGTGCAGCTGGTAGTTGGATATGCAGACCCATTAATTATTTCAGAAGGTTGTGGGAACGTGTCCCACAGGAAGATTGTATAAGTGTGACATGCAGTCATTTGATTGAGTATAGATTTAAATCTAGGGTGAGGATTTTTGTACAAACATTAATTTGAGAATTTATGCCTGAAGGGCATTCTGGTAACTAGATTATGAACCGGGGAGGTTGCTCTAGTTGTGATGGATGTTCTTGTGTGTTATGAGAAGAGAGAAGTTAGCATGGACGTTTGAAAGGACATTGGCCTAGTTGGGCTCGATCAGGATTGACTTGAGGTCGGTAGATGGATTTAAACAAGGAAGTGAGCCTTACGTCAGGCCAGTTGTGCTCGTTTCAGTAATGCGCTCTTGATCGAAGAGTAGTGACGGTGTCATTTTGTGGTCATCTATTTCATGTAGCGATATATTGCACCGTATAAGTTGTGAGACGGCTTGATAACGTCTTATGTGTTGAGGGTCAGCTCGGTGATAATGTCATATGAGCAGGAAGGCTCTCGAGATTTAGATCATCTATTGCACCTCAGTTGTGCTTTTTGTAGCCTATAGCACTATATGTGTCCTCAGGGATGGTATTACACACCTTAGCGTATCTACGATCGATATTCAATATTTTGTTGTACTGAGCAATCTAGGTCGATATGCATATCCTTTTTTGAGTGCTATTGTTATTCGGACCGGGTTGCGCGCAGCAGCAGTGTAACATCGAGTCTGGTTTCCTATATGTTGTCTTGTATGTTTTGTTTCCTATATTCTAGGGAAAGTCCGTATTAGTGCGGGGGTTAGATAATTCCTTCCAGAGTTCGAATTCCTGGTTATGTTGTGTTCGTATTGGTGGCCTTTTAGCACATTGTGGCGTCATATGAGACTTTTGATCGCATTCGGAGTGGCTTATTGCCTGAGCAGTTCGTACTTGGTGAGACAAGATTATAGGATTTAGGATCAGTGCAATTTTACTATATGAAGTGTATTATGGATCTAAGACCATCAAAGGGTTCAGGAAGAGGCAATGACTCTTGTCAGGGGTATGGACTAAATGATTTGTTTATTCAGCGGTTGGTTATGAATTTTGGCGCATCTCTTCCGTCGTGTTAGTGTTATCGAAGCTAGGGTAAAACCTATGCAGTTCATGAGGTGCAATAGGAGCATCTGATTCGTCAAATTATGTCTAAATTGATCAGAAAATGTTATTATGGTCCTATGAGTAAAGTGATGCAAATAGTGGATTCACCAGTCCTATGTGTAAAGTGAGGCAAAGAGTGGATTCACCAAAGTTATGCAGTCATGTTGGGCACAGCGTGTGGTGAATGATTTGGTGATATTATGATGAAAACAGGCCTGACATAGAATTCTGAATGTTGGAATTGGGCTCTAAGGCTTATTTGCTTGAGTAAAAAGGAAATATCTTCAGAATATATCGAGCTAATGTTCTCAACTAAGTTGTGGTAGCACGAGAAGGTGCGTAAGGTGCTAAAAAGTGATTTCAGGCTACTTCAGTATAGTTCTCAGCACGTTCGAGGAAGAACGTTTGTTTAAGTGGGAGAGAATGTAACGAACCGACTGGTCGTTTTACTATTTAGAACCCCGTTCCCTTAAATAAAAACTCCCACGATTTATTTAGCTAAATTACGATTTGTGGGGGCAATTAGTTCGGAAGTTAGGAGAGTTTTGAGTGAAAGTAAAGCCAATTACTTCCTTAAGGTTTTCTTAAAAGGCCAAATTTTACTTCAGTCAACTTTCATGGGAAACGGAACTGGATTCGTGATTTGACGATCCCCGAAGGTCCGTGGAAAAATATAGGACCTGGGCGTATTGCCGAAATTAAATTTCGAGGTCCCTAGCCCGAGTATGGAATGTTTATGCAAAATTGTTTAATTAAAGTTTTACAAAATTAATGAATCTAAATATTCATTAAAAACCCAGGTGTCGGGTTCGAATTCTGGTTCCGAAACTTGATACAAGTCCGAAATATCATATAACCTATCCATAAAATTTGGTATAAATCTGAATAGTTTAAGGGCGTTTTGACCTGTTGATAGGAAATAAAGAAGTTCAATAAGATGAACCAATTGGTTTTGGGGTTCGATTCTTCGATTTAGCATTGTTTTAAGTGGTCCGAGGGTTCAACTAGGTCGCCTCGCGATTTCAGACTTGTCGGTATGTTCGGGCGGGGAACGGGAGCCCCGAGCATCAAATGGTCGAGGTTTGAGCGAAGTCGGATTTTTGAAAGAAGCAAGTTTGCTGCTTCTGTCAAAACCGCTTCTGCGGCTCATTTATCGCAGAAGCGGTGACCGCACAAGCGGCAACCTGGTCGCAAATGAAGAAGGCCAAGAAGGGGAAGAGACCGCAAAAGCGGACCTTCATGTGCGAGAATTCGACCGCAGAAGCGGTCCAGTCCACAATGCTTCCAAACCGCAAAAGTGAATGTTTTTCCGCATAAGCGGACACCGCATATACGATAAACTGTCCACATATGCGACAAATCGCAGGGGCAGTAAGGGTTCATTAAATACGAACCCAAGCTCATTGATCTCCCATTTCTTCCACCCTTGGGCGATTTTGGAGGTTCCAAAGAGAGAGTTTCTTCATAACATCACAAGGTAAGTAATCTCCACTCGTTCTTAGCTTCAATACATGAATATTAGATAGATTTAACACTAATAATCAAATAAAATCAGGGGTTAGATCTAGACCTTGGGTTTTGATAAAATTATGATTTAACCACTTAATTATCTAGGTAATGAACTAGTATTTACATATTAGTAATCCTTAGGTCATAGAGAGTATTTTCCTTCGAAAAGTCTTGGATCCGAGCACGTGGCCCCGGGGTCAGAATTTAGAAAACTTGCGGGAAAGGTTGGAAAATCATTTAATTAGTTGTAATTCAAACTTGTAAGCCCTTATTGACTAGTTCCTACATTGTTTAACTATTTTGTGCGCTTTCGGATTCGCTTTGAGGTCTCAAGCTTGTTCATGGCATTTGAAAGTGCGATTTAGAGCAAGGCGAGTCTCCTTTATAGTCTTGTGAGGGGGAATCTACCCCATAGGTTGAATTAAATCTATTATGTGCTCATATTTGTGGGGGCTACATATGCACGAGGTGAAGAGAGTCCGTGCATAGCTACTATTATGCTATTGTCCGGGTAGTCTAGGACCCAAAAGCATGTTATACTTGGATTAATTTTGAACCCATTGATGTCTTGAATTGCTTAAATCATATTAAATATATAAATAGATTTCATAAAGACTTAAGCTTTTTTTTCTCAAATTATTAAAGAGCATTTACCTTTTTTGGATATTTGCTCATTTAGTCGTTAAATGCCAAACTATGGCTCGAGACTTATACCGTTTATAATAACAAAAAACCTAAGGAAATTTTCCTTGAAAGAATTATATGCTTACTTGTTTCCTCTATCTAGATTAGAAACATGTTTATAAAACAAATCTATTGTTTAATATATTTATTATTGATAATAATCATTGGACTACTAGTTAGTGTCAAAGTTCACCATCTCAACTCTACCCTTTCTGGATTAGGCGGGACACTCATTAGGTACACATTGTTTATGGATTCATACAACACGTGTTGTGCATTTTGTTGCACCTGTTTATTATGTGGCTCCAGTGGTCTACTGGCACAGCAGCACTGATGGTTTTGGGACTAGATGAGCTGAATTATTCGAGACGGCCGCAGCTAGGGTAGTCCCTTTCAGTGTTCTGTATTTACTTTTGTCCATTGTATTTCGGACGGAACGTTATATTTCATTTCTCTTATCAGTAGATGCTCATGGACTTGTAACTCTGGATTCTGGGAGGGTTTGAAGTATTTTATTAACCATTTAAATTCTGAATTTGATTTGAAACTTTATTCTTCAAAATTTTCTAATATGTAGGAAAAATCCAACATTTTAAAAGTGTTAAAAATGATATTTTGTTTAAGTAAGTTGGTTGGATTGCCGGGCAACGGTGTCCGGCGCGATCACGACCCTTAATGGATTTTCGGTCGTGACAGATTTGAGGGGTCCATTTAACTCTTATATGTATAAACTCGTGGAGAGATGAGGAATCTAATGATGTGAAAATTTCTAAGTTTCGAGAAGTGGGCCCGGGGTTCGGGTTTTGCTAATTTCAGCATTTTTTATATGTTTTTGCTTGGGCTTTGTCCTCTTAGCATATTGTGACGTATTCGTTGTGGTTTTGGATAGATTCGACGTGCCTGGAGGCTGATTTGTGGGGCAAAGGCATCGCGAGCTAGAGTTTTAACCAGTTCAAGCTGAGTAATGATTTTTAATGATGTCCTGAGGGTTTGAAACCCCAGCTTGCATATCGTTGTGCTATATTAAGGTGAGACACTCGCTTGATGACGAGCGTGGGGTGGTTTACTATTAGGGATTGTGATTTGGTCCATCCCGATTGATGATTTTACCGCGTATTTGACTGAAGCTTATCTTTTATCATCATGATTTGGACTAATTGTCATTTTTGGGATTCGTACCAACTATTTGAACCCTTCGGGATTTTTATCACTGATTCCTCACTATTTTTGAATTATTACTTAAGCTCAGTCATATTGTTTTCCACTGTTTTACTTCTCAGCCACTTTTACTTGGTTTTGAGACTTAATATATTTTAAATGATATTTTGGGATGAGAACTACTGTTTTACTAATGCCCGGTGGGCTTATGTGATTTCTTGACTAAGTATGGTCGAGGGCAAGATGTGAGGATACATTGATACTAACGTGAGGCCGAGGACCTGAGATACATATATACGCCGCGAGGTGGCTTGTGTGATATGAGGCCAAGGTCTTAGATTTAATGCCACGAGATGGCTTGATCCAGCGGTTGGGCTGTAAGGGGCCCCTCCCGGAATCTGCACACCCCAGTGAGCACGGGTACCCAGTTGTGATATGAGAGAGAGAGCCTGAGGGGTTGGTATTATTCTATATGTTTATTTTCTTTATCTATCTGTCATCTAACTGCTTCTCTGTTGTAGAATTATCTCATTCCGCTTTTCATTGGTTTATTGTTTTCATATTACTTGTTTAAATGTTGCCTATGTATACGTGATTTCTCATTCTCAGTCATTATTTATGCTTATTACTCACTGGGTCGGAGTACTCACATTACTCTCTGCACCTTGCATGCAGATCCAGGTGTTCCAGAGGCTGAGTAAGAGCTTCCCAAATGATTTGCATTGCCGGGGATATCGAGGTAGCTGCATGGCGTCCGCAGCCCTGATTTCTCCCTTCTATTCTTTGTATTCCACATTTCCTAGACTGTTTATTTATTAGGCTATTGGACTTATATTAGAGGCTTGAGACTTGTGACACCATATCAGTGTGAGCTATGTATTAACATTATCTCTTGACTTCCACGTATTTAACTTGCTATTGTAGATATATTATGATAAATTGGTAATTAATCTTTGTTAGTTGTTAATTAATTTTATAAGGAAATTGGTTGTGGTTGATAATTGGTTCGACTTGACTAGCAATGTGTTGGGCTCCATCATGAGCGGGGTTGGGGTCGTGACAAGGCCATAGGGGCATAGCTCAGCCCCGAGGAGAAGCACCAGTGGCAAAGCCTCAGGTTCATTTTGATGACGAGGTTCTGGCCCCAGCAACTCTAGTGGGCCCAGCTCAGGTCCCAAAGGAGTTTATTGCTACCCCAGTTCTTCAAGACGTTCTGGTCCGATTGGTGGGCCTCATGGAGAGTGTCACCCGAGCAGGCATGCTTCCCGTAGCACCAGCTATCTCTCAGGCTGGAAAAGGAGCCCAGACTCTTGCTACTTACACTCCGGAGTAGATAGCTCCCCAGATTCAGACTCTAGTGGTTCAACCAGGTGTGGTAGCTCAAACTGGCGATGGAGCCGCTATGTCCGCCAATGCTTTATGGAGGCTAGATAGGTTCACCAAGCTATTCACTTCCACTTTCACCGGTGCATCTACTGAGGATCCCCAGGATTATCTGGACAGTTGTAAAGTGATTTGCCGGAACATGTGTATTATTGAGACCAATGGGGTCAATTTCGCTACATTCCGCTTGTCTCAATCCGCCAAGACTTGGTGGAGGGATTATTACTTATCGGATCGCCAGGCTTGATTTGGGAGTAGTTCACACAGCTATTTCTGGAGAAGTTCCTCCCCATTACTCAGAGAGAGGACTATCGGAGGCAATTTCAGCACCTTCAGCAGGTTTCCATGATGGTTACCCAGTATAAGACCTGTTTCACTGACTTAGCTCGCCATTTTCTTGTCATACTTCCTACCGATAGAGAGAGGGCGCGGATAGTTATTGATGGTCTTATTTAGCCAATTCTTCTTTAGATGGCTAGGGAGGCTGGGAGTGAGATCACTTTTCAGTAGGCGGCCAAAGTGGTCCACAGAGTTGAGATGGTTCTATCGCAACGAGGTGGTCATGGGTTTGATTGGAGGCCCCAGAGATTCATATGGTAGAAGCCATCCTCCTAGGACCTTTCAGTTATCTCTTCGAGTCTCTCACTATACTTCAGGTGATCGTGGCTCAAAGATGCATTATTTTGATTAGTAGTCGTACAGTCCAGCTCATATCAATGCACCGATGCTTCGGAGTTTCCGAGGTGGTCATTCAGGTCGATAGGCTCAGCAGCCTCAGCAGCCGAGAGCTTGTTACACTTGTGGTGATATGGGTCACATTGCCAGGTATTGCCCTCGAGCACTGAGTAGCTCTCAGCATCAGGGTTCTCGTGCCATGGTACAGGCACCAGGTGTTCCACAGCCCGCCCAACCAGCTAGAGGTGTAGGTAGAGGTGGCATAGTTGGAGGTAGAGGTACTAGAGGTTGAGCTCAGTCCGCCAGAGGTGGAATACAGCCAGCACCAGGCCGTTCCATAGATATGGTTCAGGGTGGTGGGGCCTAGCCCTGATGTTATGCTCTCCCAACTAGGCCTGAGGATCATGCTTCAGATGAAGTTATTATAGGTATGGTTCTGGTTTGTAATTGAGATGCTTCAGTGTTGTTTGATCCAGGGTCTACATATTCGTATGTGTCATCTTATTTTGCACCATACCAGGTCATGCCTAGTGATTGATTGAGTGTTCCTTTTTTATGTGTCTACACCGGCGGGTGATTCTATTATGGTCGATCGAGTCCATCATTCTTGTATTATGGTGATTGGGGGTCTTGAGACTCGCGTAGATTTGTTGCTTTTAGACATGGTTGATTTTGATATTATATTGGGGATGGACTGGTTATCACCTTACCATGCAATCTTGTATTATCATGCCAAGACTGTGACCTTAGCTTTATCGGGTATGCCTCATTTAGAGTCGAGATGGACTCCTGGTTATTCTACTCGTAATGTTATTTCGTTTGTGAAGCCTCAGCGTATGGTCGAGAAGGGTGTTTCGCCTATTTTGCATATGTTCGTGATTCTAGTGCTGAGGTTCCCTCTATTGATTCTGTTTCTGTTGTCCGTAAGTTTCCTGAGGTTTTCCCTTCAGACTTGCCGGGTATGCCACCCGACAGGGATATTGACTTTTGCATTGATTTGGCTCCGGGCACTCAACCTATTTCTATCGCGTCGTATTGTATCCTTCCCCCCAATTGAAAGAGTTGAAGGAGTAGTTGCAATAATTGCTTTAGAAGGGTTTTAGTAGACGTAGTGTTTTTGCCTTGGGGTATTTCGATGTTGTTTGTTAAGAAAAAAGGATGGTTCGACGAGAATGTTTACAGATTACAGGGAATTGAACAAGGTTACAATCAAGAATAGGTATCCATTGCCGAGGATTGATGATTTTTTTTTTATCAACTTCAGAGTGCCAAGGTATTTTCAAAGATTGAGTTGAGATATGCGTATCATCAGTTGAGGATTAGGGCATCCGATGTCCCTAAGACAACGTTTTATTCTCGGTACGGGCATTATGAGTTCTTGGTCATGTCATTTGAGTTGACCAATGCCACATCAGCTATTTTGGATTTGATGAACCGAGTGTTAAGGCCTTATTTGGACTCGTTTGTGATAGTTTTCATTGATGATATTTTAATATATATATTCTCGCAGCCAGGAGGAGCACGAGCAGCATCTCAAAGTGGTTCTTCATACTCTAAAGGATAGTTAACTATATGCTAAGTTCTCGAAGTGTGAGTTCTAGTTGAGTTCAGTCGCATTCCTAGGTCATGTTGTGTCAGCAAAGGGTATTCAAGTTGATCCAAAGAAGATTGAGGTAGTCAAGAACTGGCCTAGGCCAGCATCAGCTACAGAGATTTGGAGTTACTTGGAATTGGTAGGCTACTATCGTTGGTTCATGGAGGGTATCTTATCCATCGCAGCCCCAATGACCAGGTTGACCCAGAAAGGTGCCCAGTTCAGATGGTCGGACGAGTGTACGGCGAGCTTTTAGAAGCTCAAGACAGCTGTGGCTACGGCACCGATATTTCTTTTTCCCATAGATTCGGGACCTTATACAATTTATTGTGATGCATCTCGTATTGGTCTTGGTGCAATGTTGATGCAGGATGGCAAGGTCATTGCCTATGTTTTTGTGAAAGTTGAAGATTCATTAGAAGAACCATCCGGTTCATGATTTGGAGTTGGCATCTATTGTTCACGCATTGAAGATTTGGAGGCATTATCTATATGGCGTGGCATGTGAGGTGTTCACAAATCACAAGAGTCTTCAGTATTTATTCATGAAAAAGGAGTAGAATTTGAGGCAGAGAAGGTGGTTGGAGTTGTTGAAGGATTATGATATCTCTATCTTATATCACCCGGGAAAGGCAAACATGGTGGGTGATTCTTTGAGTAGAAAATCAGTCACTATGGGCAGTCTTGTTTATATTCCTGTCAGTGAGAGGCTGCTTGCTTTGGATTCTCAGGCTTCGATCAATCGGATTGTGAGATTAGATATTTCTAAGCCTAGTCGAGTATTACCTTCGCACGGTAGCTCGTTCTTCATTATTGGAGCGCATCCACGATTGACATTTTGATTATCCCTATTTGTGTATCCTTAGAGACACAGTGCAGCGTGGAGGTTCCAAGCAGGTTACCTTAGATGATGATGGAGTTTTGAGATTGTAGGGTCAAGTTTGTGTGTCGAATATGGATGGGCTTCGGGAGTTGATTTTAGAGGAGGCCATACCTCCCGGTATTCTATTCATCCGGGCACCGCGAAGATGTATCAGGATTTACGACAACATTATTGGTGGTATGGAATGAAGAAAGATATCGTTGCATATGTGGCTCGATGTTTGAATTGTCAGGAGGTTAAGTATGAGCATCAGAGGCCCGGTGGTTTATTTCATAGGATTGAGCTTCCCGAGTGGAAGTGGGAGCGGATCACTATGGACTTCGTTACTGGACTCCCGCAGACTTGAAGGAAGTTCGACGTAGTATGGTTCATTGTTGATAGGCTGACCAAGTCAGTGCATTTCAGTCATGTGGTACTCTTATATTCATCCGAGAGGTTAGCTGAGATCTATGTTTGGGAGATTGTTCGTCTTTATGGTGTGCACGTGTCTATCATTCAGACTGGGTATGCATTTTACCTCGCATTTCTGGAGAGCAGTTCAGCGAGAGTTGGGCAATCAGATTGAGTTGAGTACAACATTTCATCCTCAGACGGACGCGCAATCCAAGCGGACTATTCAGATTTTCAAGGATATGCTTCGAGCTTACGTTATTGACTTTGGAGTCTTGTGGGATCAGTTTTTGCCTTTACAGAGTTTACCTACAACATCATCTATGAGTCGAGTATTCAGATGGATCCTTATGAGGCTTTATATAGTAGGCGGTGTTGATCTCCAGTTGGATGGTTTGAGCCGGGAGACGGTCGGTTGTTGGGTACGGATCTTGTCCAGGAGTCCTTGGAAAAGGTCAGGATTATTCAGGATATACTTTGTATAGTTCAGTCCAGGGAAAAGAGTTATGCAGACCGCAAGGTTCGAGATGTGGCCTTTATAGTTGGTGAGTGGGTGTTGCTCCGAGTGCTGCCTATGAAGGGCGTGATGAGATTTAGGAAGAAGGAAGCTTAGCCCTAGGTTCATTGGTCCGTTTGAGATTCTTGATCGAGTGAGAAAGGTGGATTATACACTTGTATTTCCGCCTAGATTATCACTCGTGCATCTAGTGTTTCATGTGTCCATGCTTCGGAAGTATCACAGCGATCCATCCCACGTGTTAGATTTCAACACTTTCCAGTTGGATAAGGACTTGTCATATAAGGAGGAGCCGGTAGCTATTTTAGACTGACAGGTTCAACAGTGGAGATCGAAGAGTTTTCCTTCTATTCATGTTCAATTGGGAGGCCAGCCTCCTGAGGCATCGACCTGGGAGTCCGAATCCGATATGTGGAGCCGTTATCCCCATCTTTTTCCCGACTAGGGTACTTCCTTCTTTTGTCCATTCTAGGAAGAACGGTTTTTTAGAGGTGGAGAATGGTCATCACTTGTTTAAACTAAATTTTGTACTTCCAAGGCTTTGAAAACCTCATTTAAAGTCATCTCAATTTGCGTGCACAATCCTGGTGCGTAGTGATAAGTTGGTATTTTACCAACTTATCTTTCCTTTAAGCCTATGCTTTTGCTATGATTAAAGTTATAAAATCATGTATTTAATTCCATTTACTTCTATTTTATAGGATGTGAATGATTTAGAAGTGATAGCAAAGAGAAAATAAGTCAAAAAGAAGCCAAAATAGAGGAAAAATCTGGGCAATGCCCTCATGGGTCGAAAATGTGACCAAATCTTGGGAATTGCAAAGGCAAGCAGAAAACGCAGACTTCGCAAATGCGAACATAGCAGGACTTGAGCAGACCTCGCAAATGCGAAAAGGCGTTCGCAAATGCGAACTCAATAGAAAACTGGAATCTCGCAAATGCGAAGAAAATTTCGCAAATGCGAAGGCAACCAGGAAAGGTCAACCTTCGCAAATGCGAAGAAATCTTGGGAAATGCGATCTCAGGCAATTTTGGCAAGGTTGGGAATTGCGAACATTTGTTCGCAATTGCGAAGAACGTGCTTCAGGCATGGGTATTTCTGAAATTTCACACCTCTGATACCCAAATCATTTAATACCCGATCGGGTTCATTTGTAAAGTATCTTTGGCTTATTTTCAATCCATAGTGACTAGAGAGAACAAGTTGTTGAGCTAGGGTTTGCAGAAACACACTTGATCTTGAAGATTAAAGCTTGTGGTTAAGATTTTCTTACCCATTTATGTTTATTTCTTCATTTTCTTGCTTTATATTGTTTATCTAAGTGTATTTTATCCAACACTTAAATCTTGTTTATGGGAATATTCATAATTAAAGTGTGGATTTTATGCCTTGTTGTGCTTATGTATTGAATGATTTTTTTATATTTATAAAGTGAGTTATTGTTACTTTAATTATTCTTGTTCTTTAATGTTTCCAAAGGGATTATCTAACCCTAGGACTCGCCCATTAACTCCAGAAATTAATTTTGGGAAGAATAGCTTGGGGTTGGGAAAGATTAATTAACAAGAACTTGAGGCGGTAACCCTCGTTTTATAGATTCTACCTAGGGATAGGATTGAACTACTTGTAGCTTTCCGGGTGTGATTAATCTACTAATTATGATTAGGGATAATTCAATTAGGAAGTCTTTTTAGTCTTCGGAAGAAGCTAATTAAGAATTATTATCTGTAGCTAATTAACATAAACTCGTTCATATTAATAAAATCGTAAATACATTGGATCGTTACTTGAGTGTAATTTCCGATGCATTCATACTTGTAGCCCTTGATCATTTTACTTTCTTTCTAGGTTAGTTTATATTTCCGCATTTCAGATATAAAATAGATTTTCAAACCAAAATTCTTAGTGTTTGGCATTGTGCAACTAGCGATAATTTTCTTACATGCCTAATCGCCTACACATTGTTCTCGATGGGATTCGACCCAGACTCATAGTTGGATAAATTATATTACATGTGACCGTGCATATTTCTTTTTAGCGGTGGATTTGGACGTCATAATGTAGCCGGAAAGCTTATATGAGAAAATTTGTGAACAATTATAAGTTTTGACTGTAAAATGAATAAATATGACTTCGGTTAATATTTGGGTAAACGTACCCAGACCCATGATTTTGAAAGTTACGGAGATTCCCTAGAAAAATACGGGACATGGGCGTATGTCTGGAATCGAATTTCGAGGTCTCAAGCCCAGAAATAAATTTTTAAGTAAAATTGTTTTCTCAAATTGTTTAAGGAAGTTTGAAATGAAATCTGATTAGAACACGATGGTATCGGGCACGTATTTTGGTTTCGGCACCCGGTACATATCTTATATAATGTTTAGGTCATTCTTGTAAAATTTGGTAGAAAACGGATATAATTTGACATGATTTGGACCTAAATTGCTAAAGTTCATGTTTTATGGAGTTTGGGAAAAACTCTTTGATTTTGAGGTTTGATTCGTGGTCATTGAGATTATATTGGCGATTTGATCGCACGGATAATTTCGTATGATGTTGGCGGGTTAGGAGCCCCAAGGACTTGGGTGCATTTCGGATGCGTTTCGGATGTGTTTCGGGAAGTTTTGAACTTAGGAAAAATTGCAGAAAATCTACAAGAGGTGCTCAGACCTATTGTTCTTCGCGATCGGGTAAGGTAAATGGGGATAGGGGTGCTTTTGTTCAATGCTAACGCGAGGGAAGGATCGTGAATGCGGAGCACTAGGGGGTTGCTCCACGAGAATGCAACCCACGTCCCGCAAACACATAGTGTAAATGAGGTGCTGGTCTGGAAAGTGAACATTCCTTTATGGGAACGCGTTCATAGGCCCGCGAATGCAAAGGTCAGGGGGGAAACCCTTCGCAAATTCGTAAGAGGACTTGTGATCGAATAATCCTAAAGAAGGCTACTCTTCGCGAATGCGGAAGATCTATCGTGAATGCAATGAAGGTCTGCCTATCGATTTTAAACAGTAACTAAAGCCGGATTTGTTCAAAACTTCATAACTTCTTCATCACAACTCCAAATTGGGCGACTTTTAAAAAAGGAATTCACCACAAACTCATAGGTATGTAATCTTTGTCTCGTTTTCTTGAATTTCCATTAACACCCATTAGATTTCTAGGCTTAAATCATGTGGATAAGGGTAGAAAATTAGGGATTTGGGTAGAGTTAGGGTTTTTTGATTAATTGTGATTTCGACATCATTTTGGGATCAAATTCTGAAAATAATTATATATTTGGGCTCGTGAGTGAATGAGTGATTTGATTTTGATTCGAACCTCGTATTTTGGCCAAGCAGGTCCAGGGTTCTTTTTTTAATTTTTGGGAAGAATGATTGGAAAATTATAATTAAATATTGGAATTGGATTGTTTAGCATTTATTGATGTTATTAAGTCAATTATGTATAGATTTGATTGGATTGCAGTCGAATTTGAAAGGAAAAGTTGTGTTTGAGGCTTGGGTTGGCCCTAGAAGTTCGATTTAAGTGTTTGGTCTAACTTTAGCTTGGGGATTAGGAGTCGAGTCATATTTTCTACGTGATTATTGTTGAGTACGACGTATAGACATGGTGACGAGTATCTATACGTTGGTGTCTAACAGTACCGTGAGTCTTATAATGTAATTTTCATGATTTCGTTGATTAATCTATGCTTTGGAAGTGATTTCTATTTGTTGTGAAAAGTTAAGAAAGTGATTGTGGCTTTTGAACATCGACAAGTAATGGCGCAAGTTATATTACGAATTTGTGAAAGTAAGTGAGTTGATTGAGCCCTTGAAGCATTGGGTCAAGTGGTAGGCGAGTTGTGAAGTAAAAGTGAAAAGAGAAAGAGTTATTAAATTGTTCCATTGCCTGGATATTATCGCTTTATTGTTATTTCCCTTGCCGGGATGTTGGTATTGTTGATGTTGTTCCCTTGCCTGGATTTAATTATTTAATTGTTGCTCCCTTACCGGTATTCCAAATATATTATTGTTTATTCCCTTACCCCATTATTTGTGATTGATGTTTGGGTAAGTAAGAGTGATAAAGCACGAAGGGTGATGCCGTGCATTGTTGTTTTCTAAGGAAAGAGTATAAATCATGAAAGGTGATGCCGTGTATGATTGTGTTGGAAGAGTGTAAAGCATGAAGGGTGATGCCGTATTGCACAATGTACCATTTCGTCCCGATTTTATTGATTATTTAGTGAGGAAAGAGAGTAAAATCACGAAGGATGGTACCGTGCACATTTCTATTATATATTTATTTTGGTGAGGACGAGATTAAAAGCACGAAGAGTGATATCGTGCATTTATTGATTCCTTATTCCTTATGGGTATCCGAGTTATCTTGTTTCTTTCCTTACTTGATGTCTTTCTATTCAAAACTGTTATCTCCTCCCACAGCATATTTCTCCTTTTCATATTGACTGGTTATTTCTGTATTCCTTTTCCGCTGTATATTTTTATACTGCACATGTTTATTTGGTAGTCTAGTCCTAGCCTCATCACTACTTCGCCGAGACTACGCTAAGCACTTATCAGCACATGGGTCGGTTGTGCTGATAGTACACTCTGCAGTGTGTGCAGATTTCATAGTACCTTTTGGGCAGTAGTTGAAGTGTTTTCTTTAGTCCACCCGGAGACCCAAGGTAGACCTGCATGCGTCTGCAGGTCCTAGCGTCTCCCCTATCTCTATTCCTTGTTTCGTTTTTTTTTTCCAGAAACAGTGTATAGTATTTCTTCAAACCTTGTATGTAGTAACTCTTAGGCAGTCTGTGATATTGTGACACCAAGTTTTGGGTATTTGAGTTTTAAAAGTTGTAATAGACGTAGCCTTAAGATATATAATTATTGACTTCCGCTTATTTATTTAAATTTTGTTGTTATCATATCATCGTCTTGTGTTTTAAAAAGAAGCAATACGAAAGTGTAACAAGTAGTTAAGGTTTGACTTGCCTAGCTCCAATTAGTAGGTTCCATCATGACTCCCGAGGGTGGAAAATCAGGGTTGTGACATTAAAGTTAATAAATATTTTATCTACACTGCTGCTAGTACATGACCTTTTTGTTCTTGATGTATCTTCTCGTGTACTACAACCAAAAGAATTAATTAATATTAATCTTTCACAAGAAAGAAAACATATTCTGAGTTAAGTGAAACTTATTTGTGGAACTTACGTTTAGGTCATATAAATCAAAATAGGATTTGGAGTTGGTTTCAGATGGATCATTGAGTTCATTGAAAATGAAGGCAGTACGAACATGCGAATTATGTTTTAGAAGTCCTATGTATATACAAGCAATAGGCGACTGTGAGTACTTTGTGACTTTCACCTAGGATTACTCAAAATATGGATATATTTATATATTACACTATAACTCTGAATGATTGAGAAATTCAAAAATTTTAAGACTGGAGAAACAATATGATAAACATATTAAGTCAATACGATTTGATCGTGGTGAATACTTTTCTGTGAAATTTATTAAATATCAATCAAATTGAGGGATTACATCTCAATTATTTGCTACAGGACACTACAAAAAAGTCATAATTACATGGAAAATTTTACCTAGAAATTTTATTTGCAGATAATACATGTGGATTTTCATAGAGAAATAAAAATTCCTAAATTTCAAATATTATACATATGAAACTATTTTTCCAGGAAAATACGCAAGTAACTTTGGCGCCATAAAACACCAAAAACATTTCAAGAAAAACACCTGGGAATACTAATCCACAAATATAAATTACCATGAAGATTTACAAGTAATTAAACAAAAAAGTGAAAAAATAAATTTCTGTGATAATCCGTAGGAAAATCCCTTGGAAACTATACGTGCGAATTACTTGGGGATATTTTCTTCGGAATTTACTCGGAGATTTGATTCTTTGGAGAATTGCTTGGGATATTGTTATTGTGGATTTATCTAAAGATTTTTTTTTTGGGGGAGGGGGGGGGGGGGGGGGAAGGGAGGTTATCTTAGCTGAGAAATTACCTATGAATTTATTGATGCGGATGTAGCTGGAAAACTTTTCTTGGGAATTTTCTTACTTGAAAAATTACCTAGAGATTATTTTGTTGTATATTAGTTATAAAACAAATCTTGGGGATTTGCTTATTTGGAGAATTACTTGAAAATTGTTATGATAAATATTAATTTATGATGGATGTCTACTCTTCTTCCATAATCTTCATCTCAAATGGTTAATGACATATTTTGTATGTTCAATGACATATTTCATGACATATTTTCTTCACTTTTTATGCCTATATAAAAGCGTTGTAATAGATAGAAAAATACACAATTGAAGAAGAAATAAATTCTCTTTCTCTCTATATCTCTATATCTTGTTCATATTTTAGTAAATTGATTTTATTTTATAACACGTTATCAGCACGATTTCCATCTCTATTTTTCAATCACATCCTAATTGTGTTCAATTCTCCTTCAGGTGTATCACTATATATTATTTTGATTTATGAAAATATATGCACCGATATGGTATTTATTTACAAATTCATATACTATTAAGCATTTATTTTAGTTGATCATATTACATAAGTTCTCTTACCTTGCTTATTGTTAAAGAAAATATAAGATACCCTGATTATTATTAAAGAAAATATAAGATACAAATCTTAAGTGCGTTAAAACTAACAAAGTAAAATTGTGATAACTAAGGTGACTAAATAATAATTGTATATACAAGTTTAGATTGCTTTACAATTAGTGGAAAGTAATATTTGAATATATTCACCCTTATCACCATATATGATTATTCCTTAATCCCCCCTTTATAATAAATTGTTTTGCTTTTACCATTGTGAGTATATATGTTTTGTGTTTATTCATATGCTATATAATTTTTGTTTATTTGACACACACACACACACACACACACACACACATATATACATATATATATATATATATATATATATATATATATATATATATATATATATTGTATGTTACTTACATTTGTATTTATACTACATGTTTGAAGTGTTCAAGTTTTTAATTAGTTGTCTATTTTTTTTAGAAGTATATTCTAATTGAAAATTATTTGTATTCTTTCTAACTCATTTATTGTGTGATTAGTTTCAATATGTCAAACTTGTCAAAACTTGAATTCGTGGCACTAGATATTACCGGAAAGAATTATTTATCATGGGTCCTTGATATTGAAACTCACCTTGCTGCAAAAGCTCTTGAAAATACTATTATACAATGAAATGAAACATCAAGCCATGATAAAGCAAAGACTATAATTTTTCTTCGTCATCATCTTGATGAAGGATTAAAAACTGAATACATAACCCTAAAGGATCCATTTGAACTATGGAGCAGTTTGAAGGAACGTTATGACCATCTTAAGGCAACAATATTACCAAGAGCTAGATATGAATGGATTCACTTCTAATTACAAGATTTTAAAACTCTAAGTGAATATTATTGTGCTTTATTCAGGATAACCTCCCAACTTAAATTATTGGGAAAATTGTGAATGATGAGGATTTACTAGAAAAGACTCTTTACCTAATGCATCAAATATGGTATTGCAACAACAATACCGCAAAAAGGATTTAAATAAATATTCTAAATTAATTGCATGTCTCCTGGTAGCTGAGCAACGTAATACCCTTTTAATGAAAAATCATGAAGCTCTTCCTACTGGTTTTGCACCATTTTCTGAAGTTAATATGGTAACAACCACTCAAAAGTCTGAAAGAAGACAAACTTATTATCGTGTTCGTTGTCATGGCCATAGTCGTGGATGTGGGCGTAATAACCATTGCTGTCATGGTGGAAATAAAGAAGAGAATAATAAGAATCCTCAAAATGATCATTTAAAAGGTAAAGTTAATAATTGTCACGGGTGTTGTATGAGAGGTTATTGGGCACACATGTGTTGTACACCAGTCCATTTTGTCAAACTTTATCAAGCCTCCCTTAAAAAGAAAGAAATAATATGGAGGCACATTTGACCTTTCAAAATAATGATAATGAAGCAGGTCCTTCAAACAAATAAGATTCTAAGGCACATAAAGATGATAGTTTTGTAGGCCTAGCAAATATTACTCATTTAGAATCTGCAAACTTCTTTGAGGATATTGATTGAAGAACTAATCATCTTACTAATAAGGATTATAATAAAGTTGTCATTTTTTTATGTTTGCAACTAGTTTATTTTTCTTGAGTGTGTTTCCTAATGCATCATGTATTGCAATTCTCTACTTTCCTAATGAAATGCTTAATTTATTTTTATTTTTATTTTTTTTTGTCTTTCATATTTCGTATAATGTAATTTTTGATTTTTCTATAAAGAATATGAAATTTTCCCAGTCTTCAGTTGGACTTAAGATTAATAAAGATGATATATGTCTTCTGGATAGTGCGACAACACATACTATTTTAAGAGATAAGAGATATTTCTCTTATTTGGTAGTAAAACAATCCAATATTTATACAATATCCGGTAGTATAAGATTAATTGAAGGTTCTGAAAAAGCCAATTTATTACTACCAGAATGAACAAATTTGGCTATTAATGAAGCATTATATTGTTGTAAATCTCAAAGAAACTTATTAAGCTTCAAAGATATTCGCCAAAATGGATATCACACTGAAACTACAGATAATGAAAATATTGAATATCTTATATTACTACAATAAATTCGGGTAAGAAATATGTGCTTGAAATGTTACCTGCTCTTTCCTCTGGCTTATATTACACAAGTATTAACAGGATTGAAACACATGCCATAGTAAATGACAACCTTACTAATCAAGATAATTTTATTATTTTGCATGACCGGTTGGGTCATCCTGGCTCTACTGTGATGTGTAAAATAATTGAGAATTCGCATGGACATTCAATAATAAACCAAAAGATTCTTCAATTTAAGGAATTCTCTTGTGTTGCATGTTCTCAAGGCAAATTAATTATTAAACTATCAACGATTAAAGTTAAGATGGAATCCCTATATTTTATGGAACGTATACAAGGTGATATATGTGGGCCCATTCACCCTCCATGTGGACCATTCAAATATTATATGATTTTGATAGGTGCATCTACAAGATGGTCACATGTGTGCTTACTATCAACTCGCAATATTGCATTTGCGAGATTGTTGGCTCAAATAATAAAGCTAAGAGCACAATTTCCAGATTATGCAATTAAGACAATTCGTCTTGATAATGCAGGTGAATTTACATCCCAGGCATTTAATGATTATTGTATATCAACTTGGATAACAATTGAGCATCTGGTCTCTCATGTTCATCCACAAAATAGTTTAGCGGAATCATTAATTGAACGCCTCCAATTAATTGCTAGACCAATGCTTATGAGAAAAAAACATTCCATTTCAGTATGGGGCCATGCTATTTTGCTTACGGCATCACTTGTGCGGATTAGGCCCACAAGTTATCATAATGTCTCCCCATTGCAATTGACTTTTAGCCAAGAGCCAAATATTTCCCATCTTAGAAACTTTGGTTGTGCGATATATATTCCAATTGCTCCACCACAACGCACAAAGATGGGCCCCCAAAGAACCTTGGGGATATATGTTGGGTATGAATCTCCTTTTATTATAAAATATCTGGAGCCTATGACCGGAGATTTATTTATTGCGAGATTTTCTTACTGTCATTTTGATGAATCAATATATCTAACATTAGGGAAAGAAAATAAGCAGCTGAAAAAGGAGATAGATTGGAATGTATTGTCACTATCTCATTTAGATCCTCGAACAAATCAATGTGAACAGGAGGTTCAAAAGATAACTCACTTACAAATTATTGCAAATCAACTGCCAGATGCGTTCAACCTACCAAGGGTCACTAAGTCATATATTCCAGCTGCTAATGATCCAGTTCGAGTTGATATCCCGGTAGGACAATCAATTAAAGGAAAGGAGTTAAAACCACTCTCGAAACATGGTGTCACGACCCAAACCCGGTTGTGATGGAACCCAGCCCTAAAGCTAGGTAATCCTGACCAACAATCGCTTTCTATTAAATACTGAGTCTCAAAAGTGATAGTTTAAGAATATTATAGTAATTTAGACTATTAATCCAAAAATAATAATAGAATATTACGAAGTCTGAATAATCACACCCAAAAAATCTGGGGTCACGAGTATAGAGCCTCTAAATTAATTGGATAATAATAATAATGTATGAATAACGAAATAAAAGTCTGGGAAAGTATATAATAAAAATAAACTAGAAAAAAATGAAGAGAAGCCAGGTCCTGCGAACGTCATGCAGCTACCTCAACAACTCTGAAAATCTCTGGAGACTATGAGTGTCAGCTAAGCCTCCTGTGTACTTGAATCTGCACACAAGGTGCAGGGAGTAGGGATGAGTACTACCGACTCAGTGAATAATAAGCATAGAAAAATATCTGAAAGTAATAAAATCCATGAAATGCCGCAAAGCAAAGCTAAATCTAACATTCTTATTCCTTAGCTACGAGCTAACAGAAAACAATATCAAATATAACAGTCAAGTATCAGATAAAAATGTAATACAATGCACATGAATACGCTGCAGCGTGCAGCCCGAGCCAACCATATTTATTTATCATTGACGGCGCTCACTCAGGCTGTGTACAGACTCCTGATGGGCTCTTTCAGCCCAAGCGCAATATCAATATATAACCGCTGCGGCGTGCAACCCGAGTCATCCTCAGTCCACAGTATGCATGTAAGTCACATTACAGATTAAATCTAATTCTTTGCCAGTTGTCTAATTATTAAGGTGAATATAGTTTAATTAGTCAATTTCATAAACAAATGACTTAGCATTTAATGAAAGTGATTAAGCACACGACAAATATCGATGATTATGCAGATCATGTTATCACACAGATATTCACCGAAGACGGGTACTACAGATCGGCACAGGGCCCCAAACATGGAATTAAGCCCAATCATCAACAGTACAATAGGCATATCTGCAGCCAATAATTTATACTCAACTCTCGGGATGGACCAAGTAACAATCCCCAATAAATACAATCCCGCACCTGCCATGGGATGCGAGTCACGCCCTAACATAGCGTCACAATATGATAAATCTGGGATTCAAACCCTTATGCCAACATATATACAAACTACTCACCTCTAACCGATCGTAGACTGGTCTGCAATGCCTTTTCCCTTCGAATCTCCCTCTACGAGCGTGGAATCTATTCAAAACCAAAACGAATACGTTATTATAGGCTAAATAAACATAACCCAATTGAAATTATTCGAAAAATGCCAAAAATCATGAAGTTGGTGAAACCCGAGCCTCAGTCCCACTTCTCGAAAAATTTTGAAAATTACATCTTTGGATTCTTCGTCTCGCCACAAGTCCGTACATATAAAGTTTATCAAAAATGGAGTTTGTTTACCCTCTCAAATCACCACTTTACTCTCTCTTAGGCTTCAAGCATAACCACCATTTTTAACCTTAAAACCTTGAATTTCAGTGATTAAACTACTATTTTACACCATATAGACATAATCTGAGGCCAAGAATCATTACCTGAAGGAAACCCTCGAAACCATCTTCAAAATCACCCACAAATCGTCTCTTCCCGAGGTCAAAAGTGTTTTCTTAACTTATGAAATTTGCACACTGTTTCATTAATTCCCTACGATTTTTGCTTTCGCGACACACTGACCGCTTCTGTTGTTGTCTCTTCTGCGGTCAATAAACTGCTTTTGCGGACTCCTTTAAGTCAACTAGGATCGCTTCTGCTGTCTTAAACCACTTTTGCGATCTCCGTCTCTGCGATCCCAATGACCGCTTCTGCGGTCTCCCTCAACAGTCTATGACCTCTTCTGCGGTCTCTTACCGCTTTTTCAGTAGCCGCTTTTGTGGTGCTTCTTCCGCATTAGCGGAAATACCAGAAGCCTCATGCAACAGATACATCTTATTACTTCATTAAAAGTTGATAATCAAGATAATCATCCGAAATCACCTTGAGGCCCTCGGGACCCCAACCAAATGCACAGATACATCTTATTACTTCATTAAAACTTGCTCGTAACATAAAAACACTATCATAAACATCAAAATCATCAAATTACCACGTATTCAAGCTTAAACTAAAACTTCCGAAACTTGTATTTGATCCAAAACCCGACCTAAGCATCTCCAAATGATTTGAGAATTTGCACGCATATCCAAAATCACCTAACGGAGCTACTGCAACGTCAGAATTCCATTCCGACCCCCGGATCAAAATCTCACCTATCAACCGGACTTCGCCAAATTTCTAACTTAGCCAATTCAAGCCCAATTCTACACCAGACATCCAAATTTTCAGTTTTGATTTCACTCCTAAGTCACAAATCACAATCCGAAACTAGTCGAATCATCGGAATTCCATTCCAAGCCCTCTAAATCATAAGTCAACATTCGATTGACTTTTTCAAACTATCCTTCTCATAAGGAGACTAATTGTCTCCTTTCTATCCAAACTCCATCCGAATTTCTTCAAACTCTCCAAATAAATATATTGAAACATATGAAAGCATAAAACGTGGAAAAGGCGGCGATAATTCACGGGACAACGAGTCAGGTCGTTACATCCTCCCTAACTTAAACAAACGCTCATCCTCGAGCGGGTCAAAACATACCTGGGGTATCAAACAAGTGAGGATATTTGCTCTGCATCTCTTGCTTGGTCTCCCAAGTGGCTTCCTCCACGGGCCGACCCCTCCACTACACCTTCACTGACGCTATGTGCTTAGATATCAGGTTTCGAATTTGGCGACCCAAAATGGCCATCGGCTCCACATCATAGGTCAAGTCTTCATCCAACTAGATCGTGTTGAAGTGCAACACATGAGACGGGTCCCCAACATACTTCCAGAGCATAGAAACATGAAACACCGGGTGAACGCCCAACAAGCTAGGTGGCAAAGCAAGCATATAGGCCACCTCCCCAATCCTCTTAAGTATTTTAAATGGTCAAATGAACCTTGGACTCAGCTTCCCTTTCTTTCCAAATCTCATAACGCCTTTCATAGGCGTAACCTTCAACAAAACTTTCTTGCCCACGGCATAAGATACATCTCTAACCTTCCGATCCGTGTAGCTCTTCTGACGCGACTGAGTTGTATGAAGTTTACCCTGGATCCCTTTCACTTTATCAAAGGCATACTGAACTAACTTTTTCCCCAATTATCTAGCCTCGCCGGGCTCAAATGAACCAACTGGATATCTACACCGTCTCCCGTATAAGGCCTCATACAGCGCCATCTGAATGTTGGATTGATAGCTGTTATTATACGCAAACTCCGCAAGTGGCAAGAATTCATCCCAAGAACCTCCTAAATCAATAGCAGAGGCACTCAACATGTCCTCAAATATTTGGATAGTATGCTCGGACCGCCCGTCCGTCCGTGGATGAAATGATGTGCTCAACTGCACCTGTGTGCCCAACTCCCGATGAAAAGTCCTCTAGAACTGGGAAGTAAACACGATACCCCTATCTGATACAATGGTAACCGAGACCCCATGCAACAGTACAATCTCCCCAATGAAAATATCTACTAACTTCTCCACAGAATAAGTAGTACGTACTGGGATGAAGTGTGCGGACTTGGTCAGCCTATCCACAATCACCCAAACCAAATCAAACTTATTCGAGGTACGAGGAAAACCACTCACAAAATCCACAGTAATGTTCTCCCATTTCCACTACGGAATATCCATCTGCTAGAGTAAACCACTGGGTCTCTGGTGCTTATATTTGACTTGCGGACAGTTAAGACACCGAGCAACATAATTCACAATATCCTTTTTCATTCTCCTCCACCAGTAATGCTGTCTCAAATCCTTTTACATCTTCGTGGCACCCGGATGAATCGAATACCGCGATCAGTGAGCCTCCTCCAATATCAATTCCTAGAGACCATCCACATTGGGCACACAAATCTGGCCTTGCATCTGCAATACACCATCATCTCCAATGGTCACATCTCTGGCATTATCATACTGGACCCTGTCCTTCAGGACAAGCAAATGTGGGTTATCATACTGCCGCTCTCTGATGCGGTCATACAAAGAAGATTGGGAAACCATACTCGCCAACACCCGACTAGGCTCGGAAATATCTAACCTCTCCATCTGATTGGCCAATGCCTGAACATCAACCGCAAGTTGCCTCCCCCCAAATGGAATGTGCGCCAGACTACCCATGGTGATAGCTTTCCAGCTCAAATCATCAGCCACTATATTGGTCTTCCCAGGATAATACAAAATGGTAATATCATAGTCTTTGAGTAACTCAGGCCATCTCTGCTGTCTCATATTAAGATATTTCTATTTAAGCAAGTGATTAAGACTGCGGTGGTCCATATATACCTCACAAGATACACCATAAAGATAATGCCTCCAAATCTTCAAGGCATGCACAATTGCAGCTAACTCTAAGTCATGAACATGGTAGTTCTTCTCATGGGGTTTTAGCTTACGAGAAACATACGCGATAACTCTACCCTCCTGCATCAACACACAACCGATCCCAACTCTCGAAGCATCACAGTAGACCATGTAAGAGCCTTAAGCTAATGGTAATACTAATACCGAAGTTGTGGTCAAAGCTCACTTGAGCTTCTGGAAGCTCTCCTCGCATTCATCTGACCACAAAAATGGAGCATTCTTCTGAGTCAACTTCGTCAAAGGCGAAGCAATAGATGAAAAACCCTGAATAAATCTGCGGTAATAACCAGCCAAACCGAGAAAACTCCGAATCTCTATAGCTGAGGACGGTTTGGGCCAACTCTACACCGCCTCAATCTTCTTTGGGTCAACTTGAATACCATCTCTGGACACCACGTGTCCCAGAAAAGTCACAGTATTAAGCCAGAATTCACATTTGGAGAATTTTGCACAAAGCTTCTCCTCTCTCGATCTCTGCAAGACCACCCTCAAGTGTTGTGCGTGCTCCTCCTGGGTCACGAACACACTAGAATATCATCAATAAACACGATCACAAAGGAATCCAGGTAAGGCCGAAATACAGTGATCATCAAGTGCATGAATGCGGCTGGGGCATTATTCAGCCCGAAAGACATCACTAGAAACTCATAGTGCCCATATCTTGTCCTGAAAGACGTCTTTATAATGTCTGAATCCATAATATTCAACTGCTGATAGCCTGATCGAAGGTCAATCTTATAGAATACCCTTGCTCCCTGGAGATAACCAAATAAATCCTCAATATGGGGTAGTGGGTACTTGTTCTTCACTGTCACCTTATTCAATTGCCTGTGGTCAATGCACATTCTCATTGTGCCATCTGTTTTCTTTACAAATAACACTGGTGCAGACACACTTGGGCGAATGAACCCTTTATCTAAGAGTTACTGAAGTTGTTCTTTCAACTCATTTAGCTCCGCTGGTTCCATACGATAGGGAGGAATAGAGATGGGTTGAGTTCCCGGCACCAAATCAATACCGAAATCAATAATCCTGTCTGGCAGCATGCCTGGCAAGACCATTGGAAACACGTCAGGGAAATCCCTAACAAAGGGAACCGAATCAAGACTAGGAGCCTCGGCTTCCACATCTCTCACGAAAGACAAATATGATAAACAACCCTATCCAACCATCCGTTGGGCTTTTACGAAAGAAATCACCCTGCTGGGTACATAATCACACGCCACTCGATCCTCGGAATACCCAGAATAGCTAACGTAACTGTCTTAGCATGAAAGTCTAGAATAGCATGGTACGAAGAGAGCAAATCCATACCCAGAATCACATCGAAATCTACCATGCCCAACCATAACAGGTCAACTCGGGTCTCCAGACCCCCAATAGTCACCAGATAGGATCTATACACATGATCCACAGTAATAGTATCACCCACCGGGGTAGATACGTGCACGGGCAAGGCAAGACAACCACGGGTCATACCCAAATAATGAGCAAAATATGAGGATACATATGAATAGGTGGATCCAGGATCGAATAAAATAGAAGCATCCCTATGGGAGACTGAGATAATACCTGTGATAACTTCATCCGAGGAAATAGCGTCCCTCTGATCTAGAAGGGATAGAAACGAGCCTGGCCACCGCCAGTATGGTCCTCACCCCTGGGGAAACCTCTGGCTACCTGGCCTCCACCCCTAGCTGACTGAGTGGGAGCTGAAGCAACCTGTGCAGAAGAAGAGAACTGATCCGTCTGCTGAGACTGCCTACTGCGGGGTCGAGGCCACTGTCTCTTCATCTGACCTAACTCACCGCATTCATAGCAACGAACTAAAGCTGGAGAAGGGGACTGATGGGAACCCCTCGCTGTAGACGAACCCTGAGCTGAAGGAGCAGGAGCAGAGCTCTGAGCTGGAAGAAAACTCAGTGCAGGTTGACTCTGCTGATGACCCTGATGGCCCCGGCCTGAAGAGGCTCCACTGGAATCTATGCGTCCGGACAGAGTAGGACTGAAGGAATGACCTCTAACCTGCTGGAAATGGCCCCTAGATGGAGCGTCGCTGAAATTACCTGAACTTAGAGGCCACTTGGACTCCCTCTCCATATCCTCCCGACGGCGATCTGTCTTAATCAGACAAGCCGCATCAACAACCTCCTCAAATGTAGCTGTTGTAGCCCTCTCTCTAGTCATCAATATACGGATCGATCAGTTGAGTCCATCTATAAACCTCTTGATCCTCTCTCTATCGGTCGGGATCATCCACATGGCATGCTTAGCCAGCTTTGTAAACCGCAACTCATACTGAGTCACTCACATATCTCCCTGAGTCAACGTTTCGAAATGACGACGCATATCCTCCCTGTGAGACTGGGGCACATACTTTGCCAAAAATACTGTGGAGAACTGCTGCCAAGTGAGGGGCGCTGCCCCAATAGGCCTACGCCTCTCGAACTCTTCCCAATAAGTAAATGCAGCTCATGTGAACTAGAAGGTGGTAAAAGCCACTCCATTAGACTCTAGAATACCCGCAGTACGAAGCATACGCTGGCATTTATCCAGAAAACCCTGGGCATCCTCGCCCTCAACACTACTAAATATCGGAGGCTGGAGCCTACCAAACCTCTCCAAACGATGATGCTTATCATCCGGCATAGCTGGAACCACATGAGCTGAAGCAGGTCCGACCGGCGCAACTGGAACAACCGGTGCAACTGGTGCAACTCGAGCAACTGGATGAACTGATTGAACTGGCTGAACTGGATGAACTAGCGGAACTGGCTGAACTGGTTGAACTGGCAGAACTGGAGCTACCTCAGGTGTCTGTAAGCCCTGAACACCCTGCTCGGGGGTGCAAGCATTGGGGGTTTGATGACCACCCCCGTTCTGAGAAGTAGTCGCTGTTTTAGTGGCTGAAACCGTCTGAGCTAGGCTACTGCAGTTGGACAAAATATGAGCCAAAGCCTTCTGTAGACCAGGAATCATGATGGGCACTGCCGGTGCCTCAATAGGTGCTGCTGGAGCATCTACATCAAGAGATTGATCCTGGACCTAGCCAGCCAGTGGGTCTGCAGGTGTTGCCATTTCTGGTTTACCTTATCTAGATTCACGATCATGCCCACGGCCTCTAGCGGGTGGTACTGGTGGTCGTCCTTCACATCCATTAGCACGGGTTCTCGCCATCTACGAGAGAATAGAATACATAAATTTATTCTTCACGTTATCAAATCGCACGATATAAATTTCAAGAAAGTGAGGTGTTTCCTAAAAGTTCTGTAGCCTCCTTCTTATAAGTGTGGTGCACGACACACCCATAAATAAGACTCTACTAAACTGGCTCATGACTCGTGAGGCCTAGTAACCTAGGCTCTGATACCAACTTGTCGCGAGCCAAACCCGATCGTGATGGAACCCAGCCCTAAAGCTAGGTAAGCCTGGCCAATAATCGCACTTTATTAAATGGTGAATCTGAAAACCGATAGATTAAGAGTATTAAAGTAATTTAGAATAATAATATGAAAATAATAATAGAATATTACGAAGTTTGAATAATCACTCCAAAAGATCTGGGGTCACGAGTCTAAAGCCTCTAAACTAAACTGGATAATAATAATAATAATAATGTATGAATAACAATATAAAAGTATGGAAAAGTATATAATAAAAAAAACCGGAAAAAAATGAAAAGCAGCCAGGTCCTGCGAACGTCATGCAGCTACCTCAACGACTCTGGAAATCTCTAGAGACTATGAGTGTTAGCCAAGCCTCTTGTATACATGAATCTGCACACAAGGTGCACGGAGTAGGGGTGAGCACTACCAACTCAGTGAATAATAAGCATAGAAAAATGTCTGTAAGTAAGAAATCCACGAAATGCCACAAACCAAAGCTAAATCTAACAGTCATATTCCTTAGCTACGAGCTAACAGCAAAAAATATCAAATATAACAGTCAAGTATCAGATAAAAATGCAATGCAATGCACATGAATACGCTGCGTCGTTCAGCCCGAGCCAACCATATTTATTTATCGTCGACGGTGCTCACTAGGGGTGTGTACAGATTGCGGAGGGGCTCCTTCAGCCCAAGCACAATATCAATATACCATTGGTGCAGCATGCATCCCGAGCCACCCTCAGTCCACAGTATGCATGTAAGTCACATAACAGATTCAATCTTATTCTTTGCTAGTTTTCCAATTATAAAGGTGAATATAATTTAATTAGTCAATTTCAGAAACAAATGACTTAGCATTTAATGACAATGATTAAGCACAGGATTGAGATCAATGATTATGCAAATCATGTTATCAAACAGATACTCACCCTAGAGGTGTACTACAAATCGTCACATGGCCCCAAACATGGCGTTAAGCCCAATCATCAACAACACAATAGGCGTATCAGCCGCCAATAATTAATACTCAGCTCTCGGGATGGACCAAGTCACAATCCCGCACCTGCCATGGGGTGTGAGTCACGCCCTAAAATAGCGTCACGATGTGATAAATCGGGGTTTCAAACCCTCAGGCCATCATCTATACAAACTACTCACCTTTAACCGATCGTAGACGGGTCTACAATGTCTTTTCCCTTTGAATGTCCCTCAACAAGCGTCAAATCTATTCAAAACCACAACGAATACGTTATTATAGGCTAAATAAACATAACTCAATTGAAATTATTCGAAAAACGCTAAAAATCACGAAGTTGGTAAAACCCGAGCCCCGGTCCCACTTCTCGAAAAATTTTGAAAATTACATCTTTGGATTCCTCATCTCGCCACAGGTCCGTACATATAAAGTTTATAAAAAATGGAGTTCGTTTACCATCTCAAATCACCACTTTACTCTCTCTTAGAATTCAAGCCCCAACCACCATTTTTAACGTAAAACCCTTGAATTTCAATGTTCACTATTTTACACTATATAGACATATTCTGAGGCCAAAAATCATTAAGGAAACCCACGAAACTCTCTTTAAAATCGCCAACAAATCATCTCTTCCTGAAGACAAAACTGTTTTCTTAACTTATAAAATTTGCAAACACTGTTTCATTAATTCCCTGCAATTTTTGCTTTCGCGACACACTGACCGCTTCCGTGGTTGTCGCTTCTGCGCTCAATAGACCATTTTTGCAGTCTCCTTTAAGTCAACTGGGACCGCTTCTGCGGTCTTTAACCGCTTTCGCGGTCTCCGCCTCTGCGATCCCATTGACCGCTTCTACGGTCTCCCTCTGTAGTGTATGATCGCTTCTGCGGTCTCTTACCGCATTTTCGGTAGCCGCTTTTGTGGTGCTTCTTCCGCTTTTGCGGAAATTCCAGAAGCCTCATGCAACAGACTTGTTGCTACTTCAAAAATCCTCGTTTTTGTCATCTGACATCAACCCGAGGCCCTCAGGACCCCAACCAGCTGCACAGATACATCTTATTACTTCATTCAGACTTGCTTTTAACATAAAAATACTATCATAAACATCAAAATCGTCAAATTACCACAGATTCAAGCCTTAATTAAACTAAGACTTCTGAAACTTGCACTTGATCCAGACCTAAACACTTCCAAATGATCTGAAAATTTTTATGCATATCCAAAATCACCTAACAGAGCTACTGCAACTATTGAAATTCCATTCCGACCCCCGGATCAAAATCGCACCTATCAACCAGACTTCGCCAAATTTCTGACTTAGCCCATTCAAGCCTAATTGTACACCAAACCTCCAAATTCAGTTCTGATTTCACTCCTAAGTCAAAAATTCTTGTCTTGAGTGCTAAGTGTTTGTATACACTTGAAGGGAAGTTCTAATCCCTTGTTGTTGTAAGAAGGAAAGGTTAGTTCCTTCACGTGAAGTCTTGAAGTGCGGTATCTTCGAGCAAGCATTGTTGAGACTTGTGTTCTCAGTTTGTAACGGTTTGTTAAGCACCCGTAAGCTTAACGGAGTTAGTTGAAACTCGAGAGAGTCTCTCGGGAAACTGGACTAACCACACGTTGTGGTGAACCAGTATAAGTTCGGTGTGTTCTCTCCTTACTACTTTATTTACCACGCTTACTTTACTCCTGCAATTTTAATTCCGCTAATTTATCTTGATTTTTATTAAAACGCTATTCACCCCCCCCCCTCTAGCGTTAAGCGTATATTCTAACAATTGGTATCAGAGCCTGACTCTCTGAAAGACTTAACAGTTTGAGAGAAACAATCCATGGCTTCTACTCGTAAGTTAATGCAGGACTAGGTGAAGGACAATGCTTCACAAGGCCACCACTCTTTGATGGCACCAATTACACTTATTGGAAGGAGAGGATGAGAATTTTTATTCAATCAAACAATTTCCAATTGTGGAAAATTATAAAGAATGGAGAACAACTACCCACTAAAAAGGTTGGAGATGAACTCGTCCCAAAGTCGGAAGACGAATATGATATGGACGATATCAAAAAGGTGGAATATAATGCAAAGGCCATCAACATGATGTATTGTGCTGTAAATCCCGATGACTATCGAAAAATCTCATGTTGCACCACGGCCAAACAAATGTGGGACAAACTGGATATTACTTACGAAGGTACGGATCAAGTCCGAGAAGCTAAAATTGATTTTCTAACCCATGAATATGAATTGTTTCATATGAAGGAGAATGAGAAAATAGATGACATGTTTGAGCGATTTTCAAAAATCATAAATGACCTTCATGCTCTCAAAAAGACACTTACGGATAAGGAGCTTGTCCGAAAAATTCTACGAAGCCTTAATCCGGAATGGCGTTCCAAAGACGACGCTATCCAAGAATCAATCGGCATCACAAATGTCACCATAGACGGACTTCGAGGTAATCTCAAAACTTATGAATCTACCATTCTTAACCCTCCTTTGGATGATCAAAGGAAAAGAAGGATTGCACTCAAAGCATCTACGACTCAACCTCAAAACGATGAGGAATCAAGTGATGAAGATATCGAGTTCGGACTCGTGATTAAGAAATTCCAAAAATTCATGCGGAAAGAGTTTAAAGGAAAGCGGCCAGGAGGACCACTCAAATGCTATGGATGCGGAGAAGCTGGGCACATCAAATCCAACTGTCCAAATAACAAAACAGAAAAGAAATTCGCCAAGAAACAAAGAGCCTACATCTCTTGGAGAGGTGACTCAGGGGATGAATCAAGTGACGGAGAAAAAGATGAAACTGCTAATTTATGTCTCATGGCACATGAAGAAACTCAAGAAGAGGTATGTGAATCTCCTTCTAAGAATTTTTTCTCTCTTGAAGAAATGCAAAATGCCTTTGATGAATTATATGGTGAATTTATTAGAGCTTCCAAAACCATAAAAGAATTAAAGAAACAATTTTCTTTGAAAGAAAAAGATTTGGAAAAATTGACTCTCGATAATGAGAAGCTAAAAGAGGAAAATACGTTTTATGGCAAAAGAAGCGCCGATAAACCCGAGAGTTCAAATAATGGTTGTACTTCTTGCAAATCTCTAAAAGATGAAGTAGAAAAACTTAAGGGTACCTTGAATAAATTCAATTCCTCACACAAAAATCTAAATGATGTTCTTGTAAATTTAAAATCTACTAAACATGGTATAGGTTTCAAAAATGAGTCTAAAGAAAAAGTTGAGACCATTCCTAAACAACCTAAGGCTCAACCTAGGCAAAATAAAATAAATGTTAACGCTCAACATAGAAATAATAATCCTAGAATCGCTATGCATCCTAGAATTAGCACTAGAAGAAATGTTGAGCAATTTAGAACACCTAGAAAAGATCTTCAAAAATTGCAACCTAGAAATACTCAACCTAGAAATAATTATCCTAGGATAGCTATATATCCTAGAACAAACACTAGAAGAAATGTTGAGCAACTTAGAACACCGAGAAAAGATTTTCAAAAATTGCGTCAAAATTATACTTTCAAAAATAGAGTAAATGAATTTAGACCCTCCAACTATTATCATCCTAGAAGAATGCATAACCCTAACGTCATTTGCCATTATTGCAATGGAATAGGACATATAGCTCCTGCTTGTTTCACTAGACATAGACATTTCACTACATGTCAATCACACCACCATTTTGCACCTAACATACAAGGACCCAAAACAGCTTGGGTACCAAAAACTCATTAATTTGTTTTGTAGGTGTGTTTGAAGGGATCAAGTGTACTTTGGTACCTTGATAGCGGATGCTCTAAACATATACTGGAGATGCTTCAAAATTCCTTCAAATAAAACCCACGGAAGGAGGAAGCGTTGTATTTGGAGACAACAATAAAGGAAAAATTATCGGCATCGGCTCCGTAGGTAAGAACGAATCCTCCTCTATTAAGAATATCTTATTAGTAAAAGGGCTTAAACACAATCTCTTGAGCATAAGTCAATTATGTGACAAGAGAAATCTTGTATTGTTTGATTCGGAAGAATGCTTAGTTATACGCCGCAGTGATTTTAAAGTCATTCTTCGTGGTATTAGAATTGATAATATTTATATGGTTGACCTTGAAAATTCTTCATCAAATTATGTGAAATGCCTTATGAGTAAAGATGACGACATGTGGTTATGGCATCGCAGAGTAGCTCATGTCAACATGAATCTTTTAAACAAATTAGTTTCACAAAATTTAGTAATTGGTCTTCCAAGTCAAAAATTTGAAAAAGACACTATTTGTGATTCTTGTCAAAAAGGGAAACAAATAAAAGCCTCTTTTAAATCTAAAAATGTTGTTTCAACCTCTAGACCTTTACAACTTCTTCACATGGATCTTTTTGGACCATCTCGTATTAAAAGTCTTGGTGGAAATCTCTATGCTTTTGTAATTGTTGATGACTACTCTAGATTCACATGGACGTTATTCCTTGCTCACAAAAGTGAGGCCTTTCAAAGGTTTAAAAGTTTCCTTAAACGTATTCAAAATGAAAAGAACACAACCGTCACTTCCAAAAGAAGTGATCATGGGGGAGAGTTCGATCATAATCTCTTCGCGGATTTTTGTGACGAACTCGGCATTGAGCATACTTTCTCTTCTCCACGTACACCACAACAAAATGGAGTGGTGGAACGCAAAAATTGATGTCTCGAAGAGATGGCTAGAACCATGCTCGATGAGGCAAAGATTCCCAAACATTTTTGGGCAGATGCCATGAGTACCGCAAGCTATGTTTTAAACAGAGCTGTCATAAGACCGATACTCATGAAAACTCCCTATGAACTCTACAAGGGAAGGTAACCTAACCTCTCCCATCTTTGAGTTTTCGGTTGTAAGTGCTTCATTCATAACAATGGAAAAGATAACTTAGGAAAGTATGACGCAAAATCTGATGAAGGAATCTTTCTTGGTTACTCATTACGTAGTAAAGCATATAGAGTTTTCAATAAACGTACTTCAACTGTCGAGGAGTCCCCTCATGTTGTATTTTGTGAAAATGATGCTCGCTTGGTGAGAAAGGATGTTTGTGTTGATCTTGCAGATTCTTTAAACAAAATAAGTCTTCAAGACAAGGTACAAGAGGAAAATCCAAAGGAAATTCAAGATGAAATTTTGGAACAACCATCGGAGGAAGCACAACCACAGGAGGAAGAAACGGTGCTGCCCAACGCCTGGAGGACATTCAAAGACCATCCTCTCGACAACGTAATTGGCAACATCGAACAAGGGGTAAGTACTCGAAACACTCTTAAGAACACTATAGGACACACGGCTTTCGTTTCTCAAATAGAACCCTCAACCATTTCCGAAGCAATTGGGGATGAGCATTGGACCTTGGCAATGCAAGAGGAGCTTATCCAATTCAAACGAAATGACGTTTGGGAATTGGTGCCAAGACCCGATAATCACACCATAATTGGTACGAAATGGGTTTTTCGAAATAAATTAGATGAAAACGGTACAATCACTAGAAACAAAGCTACGCTTGTAGCTAAAGGATATAATCAAGAAGAAGATTGATTATGAAGAAACTTATGCACCCGTAGCACGGTTAGAAGCCATTCGTCTATTACTAGCTTTCGCCTCTTCTATGAATTTTAATTTATATCAAATGGATGTAAAGAGTGCCTTCCTAAATGGGTTTATTCAAGAGGAAGTATATGTTGAACAACCCCCGGGTTTTGAAGACTTTAAATCTCCCGATCATATCTTCAAACTTAAGAAAGCCCTCTATGGTCTTAAACAAGCTCCCCGAGCTTGGTATGAACGTTTAAGCAAATTTCTCTTGGACAATGAGTTCAATAGGTGAAAACTTGACACTACACTCTTTATTAAGAACAAAAACAATGACATCCTATTAGTTCAAATATATGTAGATGATATTATTTTTGGTGCTACTAATAATTCTTTGTGCAAGGAATTCTCTGAATTAATGACAAGTGAATTTAAAATGTCAATGATGGGTGAGCTAAACTTCTTCTTGGGGTTGCAAGTGAAACAAATGAAAGAGGGAACTTTCATTTGTCAATCTAAATATTGCAAGGAGTTGCTAAACCGTTTTGAAATGAGCAACGCCAAAGCAATGGCCACTCCAATGAGTACATCCAACCATCTTGACAAAGATGAAAAAGGTAAGGAAGTAGACACAATGAAGTATCGAGGTATGATCGGAACCCTTCTTTATCTTACTACAAGTAGACCGGACATTATGTTTAGCGTGTGTTTATGCGCTCGATATCAATCATGTCCGAAGGAGTCGCACCTAACTGCGGTAAAACGGATAATGAAGTATCTTGTTGGAACTATAAATGTGGGACTTTGGTATCCCAAAGGTTCTTCATGCCAACTTATTGGCTATTCCGACTCCGATTTTGCGGGTTGCAAATTGGACCGCAAGAGCACTAGTGGCACTTGCCATTTGCTTGGTAGCTCTCTAGTTTCTTGGTTTAGCAAGAAACAAGTAAGTGTTGCGTTATCCACAACCGAGGCTGAATATATAGCCGCGGGGAGTTGTTGTGCTCAAATCCTTTGGATGAAACAACAACTCTCGGATTATGGTCTTAGTATTGATCATATCCCTCTTCGATGTGATAATACTAGCGCCATAAGCTTGACGAAGAACCCTATTCTTCACTCAAGAACGAAACACATAAAAATTAGGCACCACTTCATAAGAGATCACGTTCTCAAAGGCGATGTCGAAATTGAGTTTGTTGAAACCAAATATCAATTGGCCGACATCTTCACCGAAGCCTTTAGAGAAAGAGTCCTTTTTCCGCATTCGTAGTGAACTCGGAATACTTGACTCAACGATGATCTAGTACATGGATTGCATTTTTTTCTTTTAACGATTACTAACTTGAGCGTCGGAGGTACCTAATTCTTTTTTTGCAGGTATCGCCCCAAAGTCAGGGGGAATTCTCGGGCACTGGTGATAAATAATTGATTTTTCTTATTCAATAATCGATTATTAATTCTTTCTGTTATCCGAATATTTTGCTAGAAAAATAAAATAATCGATTATCCAACTGACAAAATCGATTATAATACGTATCTGTTGTGCAGGAAAATGGCGGACACTTTGCATAATCGATTTTTAAAATACAACAATCAATTATATAACAATTCTGTTTTGCAAGAATTTGGCGACACTATGTAATAATCGATTATCAACATTGCATATCGATTATGTTGAGGTTCTGTTTTAACCATCTGCTAATAAACGAAAGGAATAATCGATTACTGGAAAACAATAATCGACTATCTAACATTTCTGTTTTACAGGTTTCAGCCAAAGATAAAATAATCGATTATCGAGAAACGCGTAATCGATTTTGCTTTACCGTCTCGGTTTTCCCAGTTTACACTTCCTGAAATAATCGATAATTCCCAAAACAATAATCGATTACTCCCTGAATCGGTAATTCAAGCTGCTTAGCAATAATCGATTATCAGATTCCAAAATCGATTATCAACGGTCAGTGTTTAAATTTTGTTACCGTTTTCTGACTGTTTGGCTCTTTACTTCTGCAGATTTTCTCCAATTAAATGCCATCACATCCTCCACATTATAAATAGGTGTTTCATGTCTTCAAATTCTTTACTCCAACATCACTCTTAGCTCCTAACATTCTTCAAAAGTCTCTAAAAATTTCTGCAAAGGCTCTCAAATTATTTTTAAATGACGGGCAAGAATTCTAAACGAGCTCGTTCCAGGAAACGTATTGCCTCCTCTTCCATTGCTCCTCCACCCGTTCACTGCTATAAAGACGGATCTTATTTACGGTTCGACAGTGAAGCCGAACTTCTTCGATTCGTCGAAAAATTTGAGAATCGAGAAATCCTTCCTCCTCGGTTCTCCACTGGTCGATACCTTAGCCACAGCGCCCCCCATCAACGGCAAATATTCTTATGCAAAGCCAACTCATTGACTTCATATATCTTCAATCCCCTTACATTCACCCTTCTCTAATTCGTGCCTTCTATTCCAATCTACGGAAGGACGAAGATGGTGAACTTGTCTCAAGCATCAATGGAGTTCCAATTCTTTTAAATGAGGAAAACATGCAACTCCTCACTAAACTTCCACGAAATGGGGAAGATATCTCACTCTACACTAGAGAAGAAGGAGCTTTATTTGATGAACAACTCCTTTTCAACCAAATTGGCATTGGCAAATTTATTGCAAGTCCGGAGCATCGTCGCCCAACCATTACGCACATGCACCCAGAATATCGTCTAATCTTTTATTTCATAAACCGCATTCTCAAACCGCGCAAATTCAATCATACCACTCTCTCTCATGAGGATTCAAAACTCATGAATGCAATTATCACCGGGGCTCGCATCAATTGGTGCAAGTTCGTCATGACTCACATGTATGATGCAATTGGGGACGATAAGCCACTCCCCTATGCTTTTGTCAGAATGGCGCTTCTTGTAGCTTCCGGTATCGACAACCGTCGGTCCTCACAAAAAGACAACAAAACATTGGGAAATTCAAGAATCTTTATTTCCTAATATCGGTGAACAACCGGCTCCTCCTCAAGGACGTCGTCCTCAGGCCCCTTCCGTTGCTACCCTCCAAACCATCTCGGAGCAACTTGCCTCTTTGTCTACGTCCATCACTTGTATTGATAGGTATGTCACTCGCACGGAACGTCACGTGCAAAGATTGACCCATGAGCTTCATGGATATTTTGACCACGTCCACTATCCCTATGCCCAAGTTGCCTTTCCGGAAGAAGTGCCGAATGCCGAGGAGGATGTTGATGCCGACGATGAATAATATATTGTCTATTTTTTCCTTGCTTCCATTATGTCTTGTTTGAATAATATTTTGTCTACTTTTCTTGCTTTATTATGGATCTTCAATATTTTTTCCTCAATAAAAGTTTATTATTTTTGCTAATGTCAAAAGGGGGAAGAATAAGGGCTATGCACATTAATACTTTTGGCATAAATTGAGGGGGAACTCATAAATTGAGGGGGAACTCATTCACATATTTATATACTTGTCTTGGATTGTCATTATCAATTATTTAATATGCATATCCCCATATCGGTTTGCCATTATCAAAAAGGGAGAAATTGTTGAAACACGTTCTCAAGTCGCTAAAACTAAAAGTGTGTTCATCTTTGTAGGTTTTGATAAATGACAAACCGACGCGCATGGAACATTGACATATGCCGAAGTCCAAGCACAAGAGAAACAAAGAACAAGATCAAGTTAAGCAACGAAGATATACATGAGTCGTTTTATATTGTGATCTTGATCCAACAAAAGATTCAAGTCTTGGCTTCTCTCAAAAAATCATTTTCATCAAACCATGCATCTTTGATTTAAAACAAAATGATTTCAAACGTTTTCATTTTAGCCAAAATGATTTTTAAACAAGTCTTTCAAATCTGGACAGAACTGCCAGATAATCGATTATGTGATTTGATAATCGATTATGTTAAGTCAGCTAAAACCGAAATTTACAAAACAGCAAAATAATCGATTATCCTTTTTATTCAGATTAAATTAGAAATTCCGCAGAGGTCAATAATCGATTATCCTATATAGCATAATCGATTATTCACTGACCGTTGCCAAAGTTTTTTAAACGCTGAAAGATAATCGATTATGCACAAGGCAATAATCGATTATGTTAGCATAAAATCAGCGTCTGATTTTTGAACGTTAACAGGTAATCGATTATGCAAATTGAATAATCGATTATTCTAGCTTAAAATCAGCATATGATTTTTGAACGATTTGCAGATAATCGATTATGCAAATCAGATAATCGATTATTCTAGCACAAAATCAGCAATTAGTGATTGGCAATTAAGCAACGGTCTTGGTGACTTTGAGGGCTATAAATACACCTCTAAACCTCTCTTTTAAGAACAACAACTGATTACAAATCTTGCATAAGCTTACATACTCTCATCTTAATCATTTCATATTTATTTCATAGTTTTTGAGAGCCAAATTCTTGACGAAGTTGTTGTGTTCTTGAGCGTATTAATTTTACTCATATCTACTCTGTAAGAGAGTCTTGTCTTGAGTGCTAAGTATTTGTATACACTTGAAGGGAAGTTCTAATCCCTTGTAGTTGTAAGAAGGAAAGGTTAGTTCCTTCACGTGAAGTCTTGAAGTGCGGTATCTTCGAGCAAGTATCGTTGAGACTTGTGTTCTCAGTTTGTAACGGTTTGTTAAGTACCCGTAAGCTTAACGGAGTTAGTTGAAACTCGAGAGAGTCTCTCGGGAAACTGGACTAACCACACGTATTGGTGAACCAGTATAAGTTCGGTGTGTTCTCTCCTTACTACTTTATTTACCGCACTTACTTTACTCGTGCAATTTTAATTCCGCAAATTTATCTTGATTTTTATTAAAACACTATTTACCCCCCTCTAGCGTTAAGCGTATATTCTAACACAAATCACCATCCAAAACTAGTCGAATCATCAAAAATCCATTTCGAGCCCTCTAACTCATAAGTCAACCTTCGGTTGACTTTTCTAAACTAACCTTCTCAAAAGGAAACTAGTTTTCTCATTTCTATCCAAACTCATCCGAATTACTTCAAACACTCCAAATACATATATTGAAACATATTAAAGCATAAAATGGGGAAAATGGGGCGATAATTCACGGGACGACGGGTCAGGTCGTTACACGTGGTAGACCAGTGAGTTCTAAGGATAAAAATTATCAAAAAAGAAAAGGAGTAAGTGATCATAATATGGAGGTAGTGGGTAAAGAAGAGAACACAGACATAATAAATGATAAGACCTCAAGGGAGGTTCAGGTACCTGAAAATGATGATAATAGAGAGATCTCAATAAGTTATGTCTCAACGGTGAAAACATGGAACCGAATAATATTGTTATTAATAAAAATTTTGCTTATAATGTCGTTGTTGAAATAATGCAACAAGAGGAGGATCTTGAACCAAAATCAGTCGATGAATATATACAGAGAAATGATTGGCCAAAATGGAAAGACGCTATCCAGGCAGAATTAACTTCACTTGCGAAACGTGAAGTTTTTGAACCTGTAGTGCAAACACCTGATGGTGTTAGGCCTGTTGGATATAAATGGGTTTTTGTACGTAAAAGGAATGAGAAAAATGAGGCACAAATATATAATGCACGTCTCGTTGCATAAGGATTTTCACAAAGCCTGGTGTCGATTATGAAGAGATATATTCACACGTTATGGATGCTATAACTTTCTATTTTCTCATTAGTTTTGATGTCCTTGAAAAGATTGACATCCATTTAATAGATGTGGTTACCTCCTACCTTTATGTCTCACTTGATAATGAGATATACACGAAAATTTCTGATGGATTTAAAATGCTAAACGCACATAATTCAAAGTCCCGAGAAATGTTTACAATCAATTTCAAAGATCTTTATATGGTCAAACGCAATCAGGAAGAATGTGGTATAATCGTCTTAGTGAGTATTTATTAAAGGAAGGCTACATGAATGATTTCATTTGCCCATGTATTTTAATAAAGAAAATAACATCGGAATTTGATGTACTTGCCGTATATGTTGATGACATAAACCTTACTGGAATTCCTATAGAACTCGAAAAGGCAATTGATTATTTAAAGAAGGAATTCAATATTAAAGATCTTGGAAAGACAAAATTATGTCTTGGTTTGAAAATTCAACATTTGGCAAATGGAATTTTTGTTCATCAATCTGCCTACATAAAAAAGGTATTGAAACAGTTTACATGGATGGGGCACATCCATTAAGTACTACGATGGTTGTTTGATCACTTGATGTAAATAAGGATCCTTCCGACCTCAAAAAAATAATAAAGAGCTACTTGGTCCTGAAGTACCATATCTTAGTGCAATTGGTGCACTAACGTATCTTGCTAATACTACAAAGCCTGACATAAATTTTTGTAACGACCCGACCCGTTGTCACGTGAGTTACCACCCCTTTTTCCCTGTTTTATGCTTTTATATATTGCATTATATGTGTTTGGAGAATTTGAAGCAATTCGAATAGAGTTCGGTTAAAAATGAGACAATTAGTCTCCATATGAGAAGGTTAGTTTGGAAAGGTCAACCGAATATTGACTTATAAGTGAAAGGGCTCAGAATGGATTTTTGATGATTCGACAAGCTTTGGGTGATGATTTATGATTTACGAGCTGAATCGAAATTGAATTTGAAGGTCCGATGTAGAATTAGACTTGAATTGGCTAAGTTTGAATTTTGGCGAATTTCGGTTGATAGGTGGGATTTTTATCCGGATCTCGGAATGGAACTCCGACAGTTGCAGTAGCTCCTTTAGGTGACATTGGATATGCGTACAAATTTTCAGATCATTCAGACATCGTTTGGTCGGGTTTTTTATCAAATGCGAGTTTCGGGAGTTTTAGTTTAACTTAGGCTTGAATCCGTGGTAATTTGATGATTTTGATGTTTATGATAGTGTTTTTATGCTACAAGCAAGTTTGAATGAAGTAGTGGACCATATCTGTGCATTTGGTTGAGGTCTTGAGGGCCTCGGGGTGATTTCGGATGGCAAACGAGAAATTTGGAATAAGAAAATGCAGCAGAAACCTTGCTCTATGCGATCGCATAGTGTGTCTGCGATCGCATAGTGTGTCTGCGATCGCATAGAAGGCCTGAGAGGGTGAAGACTTTTCTCTATGCAATCGCATAAAAGGTCTGTGATCGCATTGAAGGAATTCAGGGGGTCTGGATGGTCTATGCGAACGTGGGGTTGTGGTGCGTTCGCATAGAGTTAATCTGGGGGAGGTTAAATGTGTTCTATGCGATCGCAATGGGATGATGCGATCGCATAGAGGAATACCTGGGCGGACAGAAGGGCTTGATAATTGAAACATCCGCGAACTTCTTCATTTTTCCACTATTGTTAACCCCCACACGAGCTTTGGGCAAGGATTTTTGAGGGAATTAACCTAGAATCAATTGGAGGTAAGTTTCTTAGCCTAATTATTCGAGTTTATGGAAAAATTATCGTAGATATTAGTGAAAAACCACCAAAATAGGTTAAGTTAGGGCTTGCGAAATTATAATGTAAAAATGGAATTTGAAGGGGTATTTGAGCTCCGTTTTCGACAAACTTTATATGTACGGACTCATGGCAAGACGAGGAATCCGATGATATGATTTCAATTTTTTTTGAGAAGTGGGCCCGGGGCTCTGGTTTTACCAACTTCGCAAATTTTAGTACTTTTTGAGTATTTTTTATTTGGTTATGTTTCTTTAACTCATATTTATATATTCATTGTGATTTTGACTAGATTCGACGTGCGAAGAGGTCGATACAAGAGGAAAAGGCATTGCAGACCAGTCTACGGCCGGCTAGATGTGAGTAGTTTGTATAGATGATGGCCTGAGGGTTTGAAACCCCGGTTTATCACATTGTCACGCTATGTTAGGGCCTGACTCGCACCCCATGGCAGGTGCAGGATCGTATATGATTGGGGATTGTGACTTGGTCCATCTCGAGTGCTAAATATAAGTTATTGGCAGCTGATACGCATATTGTATTGTTGGAAATTGGGTTTATTGCCATATCTGGGCCTTTGTGCCAATTTTTAGCATCCGTCTAGGATTAATATCATTGTGATAGCACGATTTGTATAATCATTGATCTCAGTCTTGTGTCTAATCACTATTATGAAATGCTAAGTCACTTTTCCTGAAATTAAATAATAAAATTACACTGTTCTTAATAATTGAAAACTGGAAAATAAATTGAAGTTGTTATGTGACTCATATGCATATTGTGGATTGAGTATGGATCAGGCTGCACGATGTAGTGATGATATGATAATATTGCGCTTGGGCTGTAGTAGCCCCTCCGGAATCTGTACACACCCCCAGTTACCGTCGTCGACGTTAAACTGATCGAGCTATACACAGCAGCGGATTCATGTGCATTGCATTGTATCTTTGCATTATACTTTACTGATATAGTTGATATTGCTTTGCTGTTAGTTCGTAGTTAAGGTGTCAGACTGTTAGATTTAGCTTTACTTTGTGGCATTTCGTGATTTCGTATCTTCAGACAATTTATATGCTTATTACTCACTGAGTCGGTAGTACTCACCCCTACTCCTTGCACCTTGTGTGCAGATCAGTACACCAGAGGCTTAGCTGAGCAGTCGTTGTCTCTAGAGATTTATCAGAGTTGTTGAGGTAGCTCCTTGACGTTCGCATGACCTGACTTCTCTTCCTATTTCAGTTTTATTATTATATACATTTCCAGACTTATGTATTTTCATTCAGATATTATTACCCAGTTGTTTTAGAGGCTCTAGACTCGGACCCAGATCTTTTAAGAGTGTTTATCAGTTTTCGTATCTTTCCGTCTTATTTTATTAATATTATTGGATTATTATTCAAAAACTATTACATTTTTTCTTAAATTGTCGGTTTAACGGTTGTTGGTCTGGCTTTCCTTGCTTTAGGGTTGGGCGTCATCACGACCGGGTTTGGGTCGTGATACTTGTTCAGTTAATGCCTTAGCAAGATATTGCTCTGCTCCTACAAGGAGACATTGGAATGGGATCAAACACATATTTCGGTATCTAAAAGGGACAACTGATATAGGATTATTTTATGGCAATAATTGCAGTCCTAATCTTGTTGGTTATGCTGATGCAGGGTATTTATCTGATTCACACAAAGCTCGATCTCAAACAGAATATGTGTTTACCTGTGGAGGCACTGCCATATCTTGGCGATCGACTAAGAAATCAATTGTGGCTACTTCATCTAATCATGCTGAGAGAATTGCTATTCATGAAACAAGTCGATAGTGTGTGTGGTTGAGGTCTATAATACATCTTATTGGAGACAAATGTGGTTTGGAATGTGACAAACTACCCTCAATTTTGTATGACGATAATGAAGCATCCATAGCTCAATTGAAGGGAGGATTCATAAAAGGAGATAGGACAAAATATATTTCACCAAAATTCCTTTTCACACATGATCTTCAAAAGAATGGTGATATCAATGTGCAACAGATTCGTTCAAGTGATAAATGGTTGATTTGTTCACAAAATCTCTACCAACGTCAACCTTCAAGAAGCTAGTGTACAAGATCAGGATGTGGAGACTCAAGGATGTGAATTGATGCTCTCATCAGGGGGAGTTAATGTGCGTTGCACTCTTTTTCCCTTACAAGGTTTTGTCCCACTGGATCTTCCTGGCAAGGTTTTTAACGAGGCAACCAAAAGGTGTATTTCTAAACATTTTTCCTTCAATAGAAATTTTTTTCCATAGGTTTTATTCCTAGTAAGGTTCTAACGAGGCACGTTATCTATGAACATCCAAGGGGGAGTGCTATGATAAATATCAATTTATAATGGATGTCTACTCTTCTTCCATGATCTTCATCTCAAATGGTTAATGGCATATTTTGTATGTCTAATGGCATATTCCATGACATATTTTTTTCACTTTTTATGCCTATATAATGACCTTGTAATAGATAGAAAATTACACAATTGAAGACGAAATAAATTCTCTTTCTCTCTATATCTCTATATCTTGTTCAAGTATTAGTAAATTGCTTTTATTTTTTAACAAAAGTTTTATTATTATACTTTTTGCTACAAACTTGTTCTTGGTGATATAACTTGGAATTTTCTTACCTAAAAATTTATTTGAAATTTTAATTGAGCATTTATTCTTAGGATTTAGATAGAAATGTTACTGTTGCTGCTTTAGTTGAATATATAATACTTGAAAATTTACCTAAGAATTTTCTAATAGGATATCTGAATTTGAAATTTTGTTACTGTATATGTGTGGGAAGCATATATCCAAATACAAAATTAATATATGTAGAGAGTAATCTTTATAAAAAAAATAATAATAAAAATACTATGGCTGTAATTTTAATTTTTTGTCTAAAAGTTTTATAGATTTACTTGGGAATATACTCGTAGGTATTTTCCTATGAAAATTCGCAAGAGAACTCCTAACTTTTATACCAAAAATTTCATGTGAATTTTTAGAATTTTCTATAAAAAAATTTCGAAAGTTACATAGGGATTCAAAAATTCTCAAGTAACATACTTGAGGATTTGTAGATTCCGCGGGTAATAATTACCTAAAAATGTTTGCCCGTCGAATTTGTTTTAGAAGGAAAATTTGCAGGAAAATTTTCCTTCATAATCCCTAAAAAGAATCCCATGTAATATTGATTTTCTTGTAGTGGGAACACCACAACAAATGGTGCGGAAAAAAGAAAAAATAGGACCCTTATGGAAATGGTTAGATCAATATTAAGTTATTTCGATTTGCCTTTTTTCTTTTGGGGATATGGTTTAGAAACAACAAATTATATTCTAAATTTTGTTTCTTCAAAGTCAGTACCTTCAACCCTAGCAGAATTATGGACTGGGTGCAAGTCTAGTTTGCGTCACATTTGGGGTTGGGGTTGTCCAACACATGTGATGAAAGGGAAACGGATAAATTGAAATCAAGGACAGAAGTGTGCATTTTTATTGGATATCCACAGGGAATGAAAGGAGAGTTATTTTATTGTCCAAAAAAAAAGAAGGTGATTGTTTTAACAAATACCTTATTTTTGAGAACTATTTAATGAACCACATTCCTAGAAGTAAACTAGTTTTACAAGAATTAAGCAATGAAGTAACTAATGGTTCACCTTTGGATAATAGACCAGAAGCCAGTATTGGCATACCATTGCATTACCGTAGTGGGAGAAATATCAATGGGCAGCAGAATACACAAGAGCAATTGCATGATATCTCATTACCCCAAAGTAGTGGGAGTAATATTGAGCAACCTCAGATTGTTTAGCAACCTAAAATTATTGGGTAGCCTTCACTTGAGGAATAAGTTGATGATATCATAGCATCGCAAGGCGTGGAAGATAACATTGAGGCATCAATTTTGAAAATATGTTGCATTTCAACAATAAGATCAAATTGCACGTGTAGTGACTAGTCATAATGGGAGAATTATTAAAAGACCTCTCCAGTTTGAGCTTTTGGAGAATCTTATTATAGAATCCCTGAAAATCATAATATAGAACCTCTTAATTACAATGAAACAACAAGTATCCAGACGCAGAAAGATGATTTATTGCTATGAAATCTGAAATAGAGTCCATGTACTCCAATCAAGTCTGGGACCTTGTAGAATCACATATATACTGGAGTAAAACCCATTAGTTATAGATAGAACTATAAGAAAAGGAGTGGAGTGAATGAAGAAGTGTCAACTTTTAAAGCTAGGCTTGTTGTAAAAGAGCTCACTCAAAAACAAGGGATCGACTATGAGAAAACCTATTCGCCTATATTCATGCTTAAAGCCATTAGGATTCTTATCTATTGCTGCTCATTATGATTATAAGATTTGGAAATTGGATGTCAATACGACTTTTCTTAAAACATGGCACTGCTAGATGGTTTCATAAAAAATAGAAATGAGCAAATGTTATGTAAATTAAAGAAATTCATTTATGAACTAAGACAAGTTTATAGAGCATGGAATACTTGTTTTGATACATCGATTGTAACTACTGATTTTAATCAATGTAAAAACGAGCCTTGTGTCTATAAGAAGTGAGATGGAGATAGAGTTGCATTTTTTATTTGTACGTATATGATATATTGCTTATAGGAAATAATGTGAGCATGTTGAATCCAGTAAAAAATTAATTGTACTTGCATTTTGATATAAAGGAATTGGGACAAGAGGCACATATCCTTGGGATCAAGCTTACGCGAGATCGCAAGCGAATGTATTAGGCTTATCTCAAGCACTTTATATTGATACTATTCTCACCAGGTTTAGCATACAGTATCATAAGAAAGGTTTTCTTCCTTTTATGTATGGAATCTCTCTGTCAGCCAATCAGTCCCCAAAAACGATTGATAAGATAGAAAAGATGAAGGTCGCCCCTTATACTTCTGCAGTAGTGAGTTTCATGTACGCTATGCTATGTACTAGACATAATATCTTCTTTGTTCTTGGCATAGTTAGTAGTTTTCAGTCTAATCTAGGACGAGTACACTGGACTGTCGTTAAACATTTAACCAAGTACCTGAAAAAGACTACAGATTATATGTTGGTTTATCGCTCAGGTGATCTTGCACCCATTGACTATACTGATTCAGACTTCCACTCAGACAGAGATTCTAGGAAATCTACCTCATGATATGTTTTACCTTAGGAGGTGGATCTGCAATTTGGAGGAGTATCAAAAAATCATATGTTGTTGATTCCACAATGGGAAGCCGAATATGCGGCTGCTTCTGAGGCAGCTAAAGAGGTTGTTTGGATCGGGAACTTTCTGAAGAGCTTAATGTAGTTCCTTTGGTTTAAACATTACTTATACTTTATTGTGACAATAGTGATGCAGCTACAAACTCAAAGGAACCGCAAATCCATAAAAGGAGTAAGTATATTGAGTGTAAATATCATTTAAGTTGGAACATTACTCAGAGAGGTCATGTAAAAGTGTTGAATATTGCGTCAGAGAATAATTTAGCAGACTCGTTTACAAAGAGCTTGACACAGAAGACTTTTGACAAGCATGCAGAATCAATGGGTACTAGAGTTTTGGACTCATGGTTATGAGTCTAAGTAAGATATTACAGGATTAACCGTGCAATTTAGCTATATTATTATATTTTATTTTTGTGAAATAATTATTTATTTAATTTATTCAAAACATTAAAGTATTGTCTTGAATAGATAATTTGTTACATTTGTGTCTTTTAATTATGTAGTAGATAATTTAGTGTATGAAATCTTAACTCATCTAATGGTTCTCATAATAAATAAATTATGTTCTCAATCGAAGATATTGTTGGAAATATCTTGATGATTGTAGCACAATTTATCTTGATTATAGGAGTGGTTTCACTCCAACTTTTTGTGCTACCAAACTTAGTGTACATTGAACGGACCAAGTAGAGAAAAGATATTTTTGTACTGAAAATATAAAATATTTTCTCTGGTTTATTAAATGAGCTTGTGATGTGTGGGCTATAATTCATGGTTTTTGAATATTATATGCTTTGCGTTTTACATGCTTTAATGTTAAAACACACTTTGTTTGAGCGTAATGGAGGCTAATTCATGTGCGGTTGGATCGAAAATGAAAGTAGAGCTAAATGGATGCTTAAACTATGAACGAGGAAAAGCCGGAAAAAACTTGGCTCGACCAAGATTTATCCAGGCAAGGCTAGCTTAAAGTCGGGCATAACCTGGCTTTATCCAGGCGATGCTAGTGTAAAGTCGAGCCCAATCCGCATTTTGAAGGTTTTAGTTGTTTCCCAGCTTGAGTAGAAGTTGAACTACACGTTTAGGTCTTATACTAAATATATAAATAGACATAAAATGCTGCTTTTGACAGACTTTAGAAAGACGTAAAGGGAGATCGAGTTTGGACACACTTCTCGACCTAAGGAGGTAAGAACAAACTAGGAGCAAGGCAGAGAATTCTTCTACAAGTTTTCAATTTCTTTTTCCTATTTCCATTATTGGTTATGAATTCTAATATTGTAGTTATGCATACTATTATGAATAGCTAATTTGTTATCTCGAGTTCTGATGGAACCTATTGGAGGATAATTTTCCTATTATGTTAATATAGTTTTACCATAGTATTTTCTCTATTTATTCAACTATGTTATTATTATGATTGGTTGAAGAGCTCTCAAATGATTGTATCTATTTAGTGTGTATTACTCGGGAGAGAATGCATATATAGGTAGTTGCTGAACAACATCGCTCCTAACGTATACGAGGTATCAATGCGAAAGGTTTAAATGTGGGATAAAGGATAACGAAACATTGGGTGCAATCTAAGTGAGGTGTACTCAAAGCTAGCTAGCATAATTTGGGAAAATATGCTTAGTAAATTATGATAATTGATCGGGAGAGAGTTACAACATTCAGAGCGCTCACGATCGGTAGAGAATTTAGGAGAATTTATAGAAAATGTAGTGGGAAGGTTTCCGACAATACGGAAAATCATAACTCTAAACCTCAATTTTTTCTCCAACCTGTAGTATCTTTAGTTGTTAATCTACTAATTTGATTTGTTAGTTAATTAGATAGAAGAATCTTAATATTTATAACGTAGAAATTGTTCGAGCTTATCTTCTTAGTAATAGGCAACAAATGTAGCTAAGTCTTAGTTATCTGTGGGATTTGACTCCAGAATTATAAACTGGATTATATTTGCAACAATCGCTAAATCCGTTTTATAAGGAATAGTTGAGCGTGATCAGCTTGTAATCCTAATTTTGATATAGTTATTACGATTAATGTTATTTGCTTAATTGACAGAATCTATGACTTGACCTTGAGTTTGATAATACCACTCTATGTAATCTTATAAATTTTCATACCGATAAATTTTTTATCTGTCACATGAAATAGTTTAAGCGAAATTATAAAGAATTTAATCAGTTGATTAAATTAAATTGTCTGTGCTTTAGTTTAATTAACGAGTATATGCAATCTTAACATGAGAAGTTAAAATAAGTGTTGGTGAATTTCAAAATATATATTGAGGAGTTTAATTACAATTTTTAGTGAAATAAATTGTGATTGATTATAGTAGGATTCAATTCATCCAAATTTCGAATTAATACTATAATTGATAGTCACTTCATATATTGATAATAATTTTTTCTATTATATGATAAATTAAAAAGAAAGATATTATTGATCAGTGACAAGATGTAAATAACAAAAAGAGTAAAGCAAAATGGGGTAGAAGAGGGGAACGTTTATGATTTTATCGAAATGCTCTAAGGATATCCTAAATGTATCTCCCCCCACTCCCCCAATATTTGTACTTCGATCTTATAAAAACCTTGAGTTTTGGTATCTTATTGAAGTATATTCCTTGAGGATGTGTTGTGAGCAAACTATTGTTGTTTATGCATTTTAATACTAAAAGATGTACATGACCACTCATTGTAGTTGTATAGGGTCAAATTAGGCCATCAATGTTCCTATGCCAACGGGTACGCCCAATGAGTAGGCGCCGACCAGAGTGAGGGCACTGCCCGAGCATGGGGATGAAGGCGACGTCGTTTAGAACCTAACTTCTTCACTAAGAAGAAGCCACCTACTTTTATACTTTTTCTTTGATTATTTCGATAAATGTCTCATACTATATAAAGGAGACATTCACATTGCAACATGCATCAGTATTATTATTAATAATACTTCTCTCTTTCTCTCTTTCTCTCTAACGATGGTTTATCTCTTAAGCTAATATTGTCTTCCTATCTCCCAGATCTATAACAACAATATTATTTGCATAACCTCTAGGTCATATTATATTTTATTACGATTTACCCTCATTTAATTTTGATTGTTTTTAAGCTTACAAAGTATATCAATAACTTTTGAGCCAAACAATTTGGCGCTGTCTGTAGGGATTTCGAGAATCAAAACCATAGTTTGTACCTAGAAAACAACCAACAACTATTCTCTACACCATAAAAACAAAAATGGATGAAAACAACGCAAGAATGAAAGCGATAAGATGTTACAACCAACCTCATCGGTCCTCTCAATGAAGTCGGTGAAGAGGGTGTTTTGATTGCAACTCCTAGCACCACAACGAGTGGAGATATCCCACCTCCCCTACCTGGAGATTTGATGATCTTGCGCAAAAATGGTGCTTCTACATTTGCGAACAAGAAGGTACCAACGGAGGTCAAAACGCTACTGGAAGAATGGCTAACAGGTGCTCTAAGTGGCTTGATCGGTGAAACGTTAACAGGACGGGCCCTGACGTGGTACTCCCAGCTACCAACTAAGATCATTTCCACATTCGAGGAAATGGCGGACAAGTTCTTCACCGCCCATGCAGGAGCAAAGAAAGCAGAAGCAAGGGTTAACGATATTTTCGCCGTCCGTCAAACCGCAGAAGGGGGACTTAAGGACTTCCTAACAAGGTTTAACAGGGTGACGATGAGCTTACTAAACATATCGGAAGGCATAGCGGTGTCCGCTTTCCAGAATGGACTAAGTAGAGACGGTTCGAGGGCGAATAAAAAGCTACAAAGCTGGCATATGAAGTACCCCCTACCACATGGGAAGAAAACCATAATGCCTACTGTGCCGAGGTAAGAGCTGATGAGGACGGCCTCAATGGGTCAACCGAACGCCTAGCAACAATACATCTGGACATCAGAAGGGATCGACGCATCGAGGGACGGCGGGAACAAACCCCACATGTCAACAGAGAAAGGCACCAGCCTTACGTCAGATCCTCCAATCCGCCACCACCAGGACACACAGATGCACCACAGCCACATGTCGCTCCACTCCAAAACTAAAGAGGTATGCCTCCTTTATTATTCACCCATAACTTTTGCGTGTCTCCTTCAGAGATAGTGTACGCACTAGAGAGGCTAGGCAGTAAGGTACAATGGCCGACGAAAATGGAATCAGACCCCACCACAAGGAAATCAAACGTCCTATGCGAGTTCAATCAGAAACGAGGGCACAAAACCAAGGACTGCGTAGGCTTACTGCAGGAATTGGTCAGAATGCTGAATCAGGGATACTTGAGGGAGCTACTGAGCTGCAAAGGGAAAACCAACTTTGCACGCGAACGTGAACAACCTCGTGGACCGATGAAACTGCCCTCCCTGTCACGTACAATCAACATGATCGTCGGAGGCGGCGATGACTCAGCAATCAACCACATCAAATTCACCACCACGCACAAACTGAAGCGAACCATCACCCATGAACGGTATGACGACTTCGAAAATAGTTTCACCTTTGAAAAGTCCGATGCCGACGGTTTGTTTTTCACTCACTATGATGCTTTAGTTATCACTTTACGTATCACAGATAGAGATGTTAAAATAATCATGATAGACAATGGAAGCGGCACCTATATTATCCACCTGAGGGTCCTCGTACAAATGGGACTCGAGGATAAGATAATACCGCGCTGCATAACACTAACTGGTTTCAATAATGCAATGTAATGGACCTCCATATAAATATCATTTCTCATCTTAGCAGGAGGAGTCATGCTGGAAATGACTTTCCATGTGATGAACTAGGAAATGGTGTACAACGTCATCATAGGACTCCTATGGATAAATGTCATGCAAGCGGTCCTATCAAGTTTTTAC